>VWZD01005611.1:99382-184556 GCA_013396695.1 Sakesphorus luctuosus
AGAATATGAGACTCCCTGTTCTAATGACAGCCCAAAGGTGCGTAATTACACAGAAGCTGTTGCTATAGCAAATGAACATATTATATGCTTCAATATTCAGAAGCCAGGTATTAATGAAATTTAGCCTAACTTTACTATAAGGAAATCATACGATAGCAGATGTATGTTTGTTCTGTCAAGCTGTTCATTTTAGCAAACTCTGGGAAATTGCTGCTTGAGAGTGAGAAAGAAATGAGCAGCTGAGCAGAACATCAATAAGCAGTACTTCTATGGAAATGACTTCACATTGATCAACATTTAAAAGATGTTTTTTTTAAAAAGATAAATGAATGAAGAAGGAAAAAATAGTACATTCAAATGCTAAATACAGCCTACACTGAGAAAAGTAAGAGAAATGTCATTGTCATTCTTGGAATATACTTGCATAACGGTTCAGGCTGTTAGGCCTAATTAACAGCAAGCTAACAGACTCTTGCTGTGGGGGTGTTTATAGGCAGAATATGTTCAATGTAGTTTGATACATTGAAGTTAGACTTCAGTTAGATTTAGGTTAGTGTAAATTTACATAGAAGACAGATTTCTGCTCTGGAAAGGAACTACAAACTAAGTACTTTCAGAATGCTAATTCTGAGTGCTACTCTTAATGATAGAAAAGAAATTGTGTATTCTTCAAGGAAGAAATCCAACAACATAAAATATGAAATTATTCTCATGCATGTTTGGATAAAATAATACAATTCAAATATTCTAATAAAGCTAGACTGGTTAATAAGTCCTGGGGTTGTTCTTTCTTTTGGTTTTGCTTTGGTATTGTAGCACAGTGTAGGGAATACTCCAAACTGCTATAGTATGAAAGCATAGCCTTTATTTTAACTTTCATAACTGACTGACTCTGCACCCAAAGAACTTGTCAGGTAAAGCTAATGCAGCTGTTTCCATGAATAATTCAAAGAAATCACTTAAGCCACAGTATGATGGAGCTGACTTCAGTGGTAACCTCAGTAAATACTGTCAGAAAAGGGACACATAAAATCTTAGTGACTGAAACTTCCAGTCCTTGGGAAGCAAGAGTTGCTAAATTCTTTCTTGATTGACCTGACTGACAAAACTTCTCACCAAAAATTTTTCCTGAGAACACATAGTTTCCAAGACCTTAATAACTGCCTGCTATGTTTCAAATGCAACTTAAATTAGAACTGTGAATTACTACAGACAGTAAAGAAGAAATTTCCCACATTCCTAGAATCAGTGTGCAGGCTAATTTCTTCTGATTGCAGCCTCAGTAGTGCAACTAAATAATCTATAATACTAATGTAAATGTATACAATGCTGATTAGGTCCTGAACATACAAATTTCCACAGCACTAACTTTACATGTATGAGTGCATCTGTTTAACTCTGAGAATTAATTACACAAATATAAACATTTCTAAATTCTTGTGGGACATAAATCCAATAATTTTGGAATAATGAAATGTTATATATAAATACCTCTAAAGTTTAAAAAGGATGAGTTTTGGGATGAGAAGGAAAATGTGAAGAATGAACTAATAAGGAACAAACATAACATCTATATTTAAGAGTTGAAAATTAACAAGCTCAGAGTTTTTAGAAAAGCCATCTCTTTGGAATGATGCTTTGCTGCCAAGAGAGAGTAAGATGTAAAGCAACAAGATCGATCAAAGAATTTGTAACAGGAATATATTAATAACTGTGAAAATGACAGAAATGACAACGAAAAAGAGAGAAGGACTTGTCAAAGTGGACAAGACTTCTAGGCTTACTGAGTCAGAGTACAGCAGCATTAGAAATATGATTCTGCTGGCAGTTTCTCACACCCTTGTCTAAAATTTTAATGTCATTTTTTTTTGGCTGATGACTGTTTGAAAGACAACATAATCATCTTAAATTCTTACTAGGTGATTTGTGTAGTTATTGCAGTCCTGCTCATAGTAATCATCTGGATCTTCTCCTGCATAATGAACTACTCTTCCTCCCTGATTCTGCAACTCAGAACAAAGGACCAAGTCCTCTTGGCTTCACTGGGAGCTTACCAGAAGAATTTTCTCCTTTCTACAAAAGTTCACCTAATTTATTCACTTGCTGGGATTACAGAATTTTTTATAATTCTCTTTCTAAGAACCTTCAATTAAGTGCCTATTATCAGTATTTGTTCTCCTACACATTATCCTCTACTTGTTTGTTCATTTTTACAGAGAAATAAGATTTTTTACAATTTAACTTGATAAGTGGGTACGTAGCCTTCATTTCATGTTATTCAATCGCTTTGGATTGTAATGGTGATTTTTTTTTTAATGATGCTGAAGTATGTCTTTAAAACAAGTCTCTTGTGATGAAAGCTCTCACTTCCACATCTCTCCTTCTCAGAAACATTAAATACTTTATTTGACAGATTTTACCAAACACAAATTCACAAGAGATTACTGTAGTATTTTTTAAATGTAAAAAGTTACCTTTAGCTGGGTAAATCAGTTCAAAACCGGACTGAGCAATAAACAAAGTAAATGTATTAATTCCTGATATTCTAATTTCTGTCTCAGAACTGGACAGTCTGAGCAGCAGTAAATGCATACTTTTATCTACATGAATTTTTTATAAGAACGACCTTGGTGATCTACATGATGTAGTCTTGATGATCTTCCTGACTCTCCTTTCTGTCATTTCCCCCTCTCTCAGCATGATCCTGTCATTTAGGTCTAGATTTATCTTGTAGCCTGGTCAAACTAGCACACTGACTGACTCCAGGGCAGGAAGGACTATGGTGAGAAGTTTTTTCTCTGAGGAATTTGTCCTGCCTGTGCTCCTCCAGCTTTCAAATGGGATGTTGTTGTTGCCTGCTGCTTGCACCAGTGTGCCTGTATAAGGGAATCTCCAAAAGAAATTCTCATTAATATGAATTTTTCATCCCTATCTCAAAACACTTCCACAAATAAGGAAACAGATCACGATAGATTTTCACCTGTGGAATTTTTCCCCTCTGCTTTAAGCATCAGAAACCCTTGCATATCTGAAGCTTAAGGATATTTAGTTATGTACTGAAAGATTTACTTGTTTCCCTTTTATTGACCTCAGACTTCACTCAAACAGCACTCCAGGATGCTGCTGCACTACACATAATGTAAGCCTCGAAGTAGATGCTTCTTACTCCACAGGGCACAAATATGTTCTCTCTGCCCATTCTCATGAAAAATTACCATTGGAGTCTATATGGGCTATTTTCACCAACTCAAAAGACTTTATTGGGCTTTGCATATACTTATTCACAGAGGAAACCATGAGCTGACCAAATAATAGGTATCATATAGGAGCATAATACAGAAACAAGCAAGTCTCCAAGCATTCAGTATAAGGATTTTTCAAGTGCCTCAGCAATGGCCGTTGAGACTAAGAAGACTGCAGCACTGATTCTCCCTTCTTTACCTGATAATACTGAGAAGAAACTTCTTTCCCTGAGTAATACATTAATATTTATTTTATGTATGACTTCTATGCAACCTGCCAAACTCTGGCAATTCTATGTGATAAATGGTCTCACTCTATTTTGCCAAACTATGTATCCTTAGATTACATATCCTTACAAACACAAGCCACCAAAGAGAAGATTTAATATACAGTTCTGCTGAGGCCATCGGCTTCTGAAGGGGAGAAAAATGGCATCATATAGGTTATGACAGCATCTAAGTGCTGCTCATAATGTGATCCTGCAGTGTCATAGCCATGCAATGCTCTGGCATGAATTGTCTTAGAGACGGACAAACTATTATCTCGTATTACAAAAAAGAGGGTGACCATGAAATCTGTCCTCTTGAAATCAGCAGAAACCTTTCACTGAGTCTGCAGGAGAAACAATATCTCTTGCAGAAATGAACAAGACATTGAAAACTGCCTCCTCTCGTGTCTTAAGGATTTGAACCTAAAGAAAGATATGACAAAATGATCAATAAACAATGATGCCCTGCTTTCTTGTCGTCCAACAGTTCAAATGGTTTTCCTGACCTTTGAATGGTTTTCCCAGCCTTTCTGACTTTTAGATTTTCTGAATTTCACACAAAATAAACAAGGAAAGAGACAGAATTTTACTTAGTTTCTTACAGGCATTTCTATTTTCAAAACTATTAATTGGTTTCAGTAAGTGGTCATGGAGATGCACTGCAGAAATCTTTCCTACACATTTATTCTCTGTGACATGCCCTTTCACTCCCATGTAATTCTTATGTTTGAAGGACAACACATCTAGTTTTCTAGGAGTCTTTTCTCAGTCTGTCCAACATTTCTGACCCAATAGTGGTGGATGTGCCTCCTCTAGCACTAACCATGCAAAAACTAGAGGAGCTCTCTCTGTAAACACAGATTTAGGGTTAGCAAACGGAGGGAGGAAAGTAGCACCATGGACAGATTCATCCCACCTTGAAACAGGTACCTAAGACAGGTCGGATGAAGTGCTGTAGATGTGTATGTTACTGCTTTAAGACAGAGAAGTCTACACTAGTGGTTTAAAGAGCCTGACCAAGCTTTGGATGACCAGTCATCTTGATCACAGCACACTAGTAAGGAAGCGACTGACTGCAGCTGCATCTACCTGCAAACTCCATGTGGCATAATAGATATTCTGACTCTATGTGGCATAATTAATGGTTGAACCCTTAATACTCAAAGTGTTACAGAAAACCAAAAGCTGAAGTGTTCCCATGCATGAACCACCTAGCATAACAGTCACACTTAGATCCCTTACTGGTAGTCAGAGAAATACAGACAGATTTAGGCCTCAGATTTTACTGGCAAGTGCAATTGCACATCTCTCATCTAATACACAGGCACAAGTCTGGGGCCTAACATATTCCAGCAGCACAGCTGGAAAGTACATGCATCAGAAATCTGTATGCAGGTAAGCTGTGGCTCTGGGTAGAAACAAATAAATAAAAATTAAAACCCCTACTGCTTGTAGTACAAATTTAGTTTCTTCACAGCCAAGAATCCAGACACTAACATATTCCAAACCAGTGTCTGTTATCTGGATCCTAATGGCAGCTGACTTTTTTTCTGCTCTGAATCACCCTAAGTCCATTGTCAAGCTACAGAGCATGTCAAGCTTCTCTGGAAATCAAGATCCCAGTGTGCCATGCCACAGTGTAGCCTCATGACATCAAATATAGCATTTGTGTCCACCAGGGCCCATTAGTTTTGTGCCACCAGCACAGCTAAACAGTGGTTTCTTTTGCACCCTCAATTAAATGCTCCCTTTCCTCACAGTAAAGGCTTGCTGATAGAGGGAATATGGGGAACAATGCTGTCACATGCATCGTGCTGCATGCTACTTTTGGAAGGACGACCAGCATTCCAGCACTCTGCAAGTGTTGACCAGTGCAACAGCGTAAGAGGAGCAGATATTTGGGGGAGGCTGGGCGATTTTTAAGGGCGGAAAAAAAGAATTTCAAAGCGAAGCCAGTCAGGCGAGGAAAGGGGAAGAAACGGGGTAGGGGCTTCGCTCTTCCCTGGGCCGAGCCTGGCGGCGTGGTAGCGCTTTGTCAAGTGGTACCGGCTCTGGCGGCCGCTCGGTCCCGATGCCAGCGCGGCTGCGAGCCCCGCGGCCCCGCCGGGCGGGGCGGGTAGGGGGGCGCTCGGGGCGGGGCGGGCCAAAGCCNCAGTCCGTTCCGCCGCCGGGACAGCGAAGGGGCGGCTGGGCCGGGGTCGCGCCGCCCGCCCCCGGGCTGGAGGGCGGCACAGCAGCAGCTCCGTCCCGGAGCTTCCGGGCGCGCCGAGCGGCGGGGGAAGGAGGGGAAGAAGGAGGAGGAGGNTGGAGGGAGGCCGGCTTTTTTAGGAGGGAGACCCTCCTTTGCGGCCGCCCGCTCGCAGCCATGGCTTTGAAGGAGGCGGGCGGCAGCATCCTGCCCATCAGCGACATGGTATCGGGGCCGTCGGGCTCGCCGTTCCCCGAGGTGGTGGAGCTGAACGTGGGGGGCCAGGTGTACGTGACGAGGCACTCCACGCTGCTCAGCGTCCCGGACAGCACGCTGGCCACCATGTTCTCCCCGTGCCGGGGCGGCCCAGCGGCGGCTCGCCAGCTGCCCAGGGACAGCCGGGCGCGCTTCTTCATCGACCGCGACGGCTTCCTCTTCAGGTACGTGCTGGATTACCTGCGGGACAAGCAGCTGGCGCTGCCCGAGCACTTCCCTGAGAAGGAGCGGCTCCTGCGGGAGGCCGAGTACTTCCAGCTGGGCGACCTGGTGAAGCTGCTGTCGCCCAAGGTCACCAAGCAGAGCTCGCTCAACGACGAGGGCTGCCAGAGCGACCTGGAGGATAGCAATTCGCAGGGCAGCAGCGACCGGCTTCAGCGGGCGGCGCTGGACAAGCGCTCGGGTTTCCTCACCGTGGGCTACCGCGGCTCCTACACCACGGTGCGGGACAACCAGGCGGACGCCAAGTTCCGCCGTGTCGCCCGCATCATGGTATGCGGTAGAATCGCCCTGGCCAAGGAGGTCTTCGGAGAGACCCTCAACGAGAGCCGCGATCCCGACCGTCCCCCCGAGAAGTACACTTCCCGCTTCTACCTCAAATTCACCTACCTGGAGCAGGCTTTCGACCGGCTCTCCGAGGCGGGCTTCCACATGGTGGCTTGCAACTCCACCGGCACTGCCGCCTTCATCAATCAGTACAGGGACGACAAGATCTGGAGCAGCTACACCGAGTACATCTTCTTCAGTAAGTGCTGCCCGCGCCCCCGTGCCGCTCCCCTCGTCCCCACCCCCGAGGGGTGAGTGGCGGTGTGCAGTGAGAAGTACAGGTGCATCCCCGTACTCCAGCCCTTGCTGTCCCAAAGCAACATGTAGCTGAAGAGAAACGGGGGCTGCCCCCCTTCCCCTCTCACTCGGCTCTGTCACCGCCACACTTCAAATTCCATTTTATGCTTTGTAGGGGCGGGACAAGGCTGCCTAATGCCCCGTCCGGAGCGCGGCGTGGGAGCAGCTCCCTCCACTCCATGGAGCAACCGGGGCTGCTGTCACCTTTTGGTGCCGAGCGTTCCGACGGGAGAGCCGGGCCCCTCATGCCGGAGTCTCCCGGGGAAAGTCGCCCTGGTTCCAGATCGGGGACCTGCGGGGCCGGGAGGGTCCCTGCCCCTCTGGGCGGGCGCAGGTGCGGTGCGGGCGCGGTCCGGCTCCTCTCGGGCGCGGAGGGTTGCGGTGCTGCCTTGCCAGAGAGGCGGCGCAGAGATCTCAGACGCGGAGCTCCGAGAAAGGAAGGGTTTTAATATTTTATCGCTGCGTTTTCTTCAAGTGAGCGCACTGCGCTTGGGCACGAACCCCGTGAGGAAAGGGGCAGCGAGGGCACAGCCAACTTCCAGAGGAGCAAGAAAGAGTCTGGCTCCAAGGTGGACTAAAAATAGAAAAGAGAAAATAAACCACTGAGTAGCCAGTACACAGCTCCTAAGCCACTTCGCTAGTTGGCTGAGGGTAGCCTTGAAGGTTTCGGGTCACTCACAAATAGGAAAATCGAGCAATGACGAATGAGTTTCAATCTGGCAAAGTATGTAGTGCGATGTAGGGCACTGGCTGAGCAGCGGGTTCGGGTAATGAAACCGTAGCCGGATGGAGAACACCAACCGCTGGCAGAGATTTGTCTTTGAAAGGCTGAGGCAGCTTTAAGCGTTACAGATGTGTTTAGGAGTCGACTGAGTCCGTGGAAGAGAGAGATGGTGTGCATTCACTTCTTTCTTCTCTTGCCCTCTATGTGGTCTCACTCTCCCTGAGCACAGGAGGAATGAATTGGCAGAGCATCTGGCTGCCTCTGTGGTGAGGTGGGAGATGCAGCCTCTAACTAACTGCACTACTAGGGCAGCTGAATGGAAGCAACTTGTTTTACATGCAAAACTGGACCTAGGCACAGTACTCAATAGAGGAGGGAAATGTGAATGGTTTTCTGCTGGGAGGAGAAATTCATTACATAGTTTACATTGGTATATATTTTAGAGATGGTGATCACCATTTGCTGAGCAAACTGAAGCTCTATCTTCAAAACGCTATTAAAACAGTTTTTGAAGATTCACTGCATAACTTAGAGCTGGTCATATTTCAATAAGATATATAAAAATGGAGCTGTAGAGGAGCTTTACATACGTCCTGTGTGGACTTCTATTAAATACTTTACTATCAAGTATTTTGTATTATTAAATAATTTTTCTGGGAAAAAGGGACAATTATTTTCTAAATGGTAGAAATTTCTTATTGTTATTATCAAAACTGTGAAATAATCTCTTCCATTTGCTCAGGAATAGAATTGTAGGTGCAAAATTATTTGTGTGCATTTGTGATGCTCATAATGTTGTAGTTATTTAGTGTTTGTGTATTACGATGAGGTTGCTGCATAGAACAGTCCTCTAATTCACATCAGTGTTCCAAATTAATCCCTGGTGTAATACCACTGATTTATGTGGAATAATGCCAGGGATGAATTGGATGTTGTACATCATGACTTTTGTTTTTGTTTTTAGTACTCCAGCCTCTGATGTTGTGAAAAGTAAACCAGTTATTTAATTACTGAAATTGATACAGTAAACTGAAAATGTATGTTTTTCCTTAATGTGTTTGGGTGGGTTGTTTTTTGTTGTTTTTGTTTTTTTTTTTACTTCTGAGTGCAAAATATGGCTGAGATAAAAGTAGGCTGAAAAAATGCCAAGCATATTTTAATTTTTGTTGCTTGTTATGCATTTAGAAACCTTTTTGTATAACAGCTTTAGATGTTGTTGTATGATAAGATAGATTTTCCTGAAGTATAGCAAGATGGAAACAACACTTAAGAAAATCACCAAAGTCAGAAGAGAAATATGCAAAATGCAGCACCGGAAGTAAATGTTTTAGGATTTTTTTCTTTCTTTTTTTTTTTTTTTAAATGTGACTAGATGTCCAATTGATGGAGATCATGCTAAAACAATACTTATAATAATAATTATATTATGCCCTGGATGGATTGAGTGCTTGCTATTGCCTTGCCTGACTGCTGCGCAAGAGTCCAGCAACTGGAAAGCAAACCTTTTAAGCCTTAGTGCTCTGCTCCAGCTGTGGGGAGAGGAGGAGTCATGGTTACTGGCTATAGGGTCTTCAACAGCATTAGCCAGGACCGTCTTCCTTTCTCACTTAGAAACAGAGCTTAATACACAAGAAGAGCAGTCGCTTTTCAATTTATTTCTTGCCAAATGTCCCCATGAACCCCAGAAAGGGAGGCAGTTTTAGCTGGGAATTGCTGATTTAAAGAGCTTTCATGGAGAATGTCCAACCCTAGACTGTGTCTTACAGACAAAAAAAAAATCAAGACAAAAGATTACAGGGAGCCTATTCTAGTTTTGGCCAGTGTCCGAGTTTTAATTTGTTGCAAGTAGAGAAGAAACCTTGGTTTATGTCCCACTGGAAAAAGCCATACCGGCATTTGCATTTGTTATTCACAGCATGAGCATTTGCAACTATCAGCAACTCTATTGCTGGTCTGTAAGTCTACAGCAGTCATATAAACTTCTCTTTCACCATTTCTTTTGAGAACCGTGGACAATTCTGTTTCCTAGTGATGGTAGATAGCAAAGTGATTGTAAACATACATGAGAGTATATACATTCTGCCTGTTGCCTTAGGTAGTAAGTAGCTGGATGAGTTTCTTACCAAGAGCTACTAAGGAATATTTGAAGGCCAAAAGTTTCTTCTGTGGTTTGTGGAACAGATTTCAGGTCCATTCCTGTTACCTCTCAAATTTTGGTAGGTTTTTTGAGTTGAAATGACCATCTAATACTTTTGTAATAAAATAGAAATTACTATATATTCTTAAACATTCCAGCAGATCAAATTCACCTGGGATACTGCATATGTATTTAACTAATTTATGAACTGCTTAATATCTAGGGATGGGTTAATTATTGCAGACTAATTCTGATTGAAGAAGCAGAGGTTGTTTGGAACTGTTTACCAGGAAATAGTGCTTCAGCCTTTGGCAAAATGTCCTGATAAATAGAAAAACAGACTTTCCTTCTTAGTGTGTATAAATCCTATTAAAAAAATGAGATTCTTTCCCCCCAATGTTTTTCAAGCTATCATGCATGCAATGACATCTTCATTCATCTACACAGTTAAGTACATGGCCAAAATTTAGCGTACATCTTGCATTGATGGCTTAGTTATGAAAAGTGCTCACATATCTGTTCCACATGTTCATTACAAATCCCAGCTCTTAATGGCCAATAAAAGGAGTAAGCTTTTACATGGTAGTGAAAAGACTCTACCAGAGTATACCACAGACTTTTCCTTTTTTTGTTGTTTTGTTTGTTTTTACCCCCCAATAGCCTGGTTCCATGCTATTAATGTTCTTACCTTAGTACACATGAGAATTACTTGAGTCAGGTTAGGGTAACATGAAATGCATATGCAGTTTGGGAAAGAGGCTAAAATTGTTTTGCTGCTTAGTTTCAAATTGCCATAGAGGATGATGGATTAATTATCTGTTGGTGTCCAATAGGTAATGGCCCTCACAAATGTTGCTTCTAACTGGAGACAGGAGACCTTGCCCTCTTCATGTGGCTGCAGGCACTGTAACATACCTTCTGTTAGCTGGCCTCTTTGGGAGGAAAGGGTGCAACGTACATATGTAGGGTTTTTCTATTTGTTTGGTTTGGGATTTTTCTTTGGCTTTTGTTTTTTTTTTGTGGTATCTCTTGGTATCACTGTATCTCTTGGTACTGTTTTATAGTGCAAGATTGTCTGTGCATGCTATCACTGTTATTTTCTTCTGTGAAATCTAATTGGACTTAATGGATTTTACATTTAACATCTGCTATGCAACCTGACTTATGGGTGTTGAGTGCACTCTGCTCAGCTGGAAGCTTTCTGTGCTGAACTGACATCTTTATTGTAGGAAGAGGGCAGTAACATTTACTGAAAACTTTCACGTGCTTTCTATGTTGACACTCCTGTTTCATATGTGGCAGTTTCTATTTCCTTGTCTCTTGTTTCTGGTTGTAACAGGTGACATTTGCATGAATTTATGGTGCTCATTTTCCACTTGAAGTCACAGCACTCTGAGATTATATTGGTTGCTATGGAAATTGTCATAAACAAGTGATAATAATTTTGCAATCAGTGGGGAATAAGCAGTTGGAAACAATGAAGTTTCAGGAGACAATATGGTATTTTGATAAAACAGAATCCAAAACTCAAACAAAATGACACCACCAACTCCCTGAAAAACCCTACCCAACAACAACACTCAGCCAAAATTGTTCGTGTCATTGCAACAAAAAAGAGAAGAAAAGAGAAGGTGACACTTGAAACATAGGGAACAAATGTATGTAAAATACTTCAAGATGTTTTTTGCTCTATAAATGCCAAATCCAGCTCAACATCCCACAGGGATAGTGAGGGAATGGTGGCCCAGCAGATAACCCTAAACTACTGTTTTGAGGGCAGAGTGCTGTGAGAACCATCCTGCATGTGGTTTCTGTGACCATGCCAAGCTGCTTTCTATCCATCACTGCTTATTTGATGGAGTTTTTACTGTGTGGAGTGTATCTGTGCTATTTTTTTTTTCACTCTGGTACAAATACAGGTAAGATGTTCCAGGCTGAGGAGAAAAAGGAGACCAAGACAAAAGTAAAAAAAAAGGATATTGCTTCTCTATGACATTTTGAGATAAAGTTGGACAATTTGTTTGAGCCTGAACCAGAAGAAGCTTCAGAAGAAAAGCTTCAGATTTCTAACAGTATCAAGATCTAGAAATGTTTTTTCTGATAGGACTGACGAGCAAAGCCCTTTAAAGAGACATTTTGTAGGCAGTCTTGTGACTTTGGAAAACTGACATAAAACTTCAGGATATTCTGCCTTATGATTCCAGCTCAACTCTAATACATCTTAAAAACAAATGAATAATATACTACTCTTTATCTTGTCATTCTTCCAAAATATACGTTCATGAATGCAAAGAGTTGAATCAAAGTGTACACTCATAAATTACTAATATAAGAATATCTTTCTTATGCCACAGATTGACGTAATGCGTGATAATCTAGACTACTGAAACTGGTGTTCTGATTTTAGTATTTTCAACCAAGATACTCTATTTCAGAATTATTTTAAATGTGAGATTAAGAACTTTGAACAAATTTGGCTTTTAGTAAATAATGAAAACAACCTGCATTCAACAGCTGTTAAAGGCACTGCTTCAGCGAAAAACTATGCCAGAAACTCCTTGATTTTTCTTACATTTCAATCAAAATATGCAAAACTCAATACAATGATTTGTGTTCACATTTTTTTTTCAGTATAACCAATTTCTGGTCTTACTACAATAAAATCATATTTTTAAATACTGTGGAGCCTTTTTAATATTTAGAGCTGCATATTGGAACTGTTGTGTGATATTTTAAAAGTAAAATTAGAGATCAACTAAGAAAATCAATTATCCCTGAGTATTATATACCAAGATCAATGCTAAATAAGGAATAAGCAAGAATTGATGATTCCAACTGTTGTTTCTTATGTTGGAAAGTGGAAACACTGGTTTTGATATTATCCCAGACTGGTACTTTTGTTAATTACTTGGGGAAAAGAGTGACACTGTTGGAGAAGCTGACTTTGCTGGATCTGTACTGTTTTGCAAGAAAAGCACTTCTTGGTGTCAGATCACTTCATAGATTTTCAAGGATTTATGACAGTAGTTGCAGGGAAATGTTTACTTTTCCACAGTAGAATGAGCAAATCATATTTTATTTTTTCTTTAGTGTCAACATGTAATTCTAGTTATCTGCTGTTCAAGCACAGAATTTATGCATACAAAAGCTTTCCTTTTAATATTGTTCCAGGAAGACGATTTAAAATTAAAACGTTACTGCTAATAAAATACATTCTCCAATGTGTTCGCTTTCTCAGTATGATATAGCAGTGTTTCACTGCTGTTCTCCTTTGCAGCAAATACCACATTTATTATACTGTGGTGAGAATTTGTGTGGCAAACTAAAATTCTCTAAGCTTTCCACCAAGAGGGATTTCATTGATTGTCACATTATCCCCTTTTTGCCATAGTTCCACATTTAAACACGTCTCCAGAAATTAAAAACTTCTCAGGCAGCTCTCTCAGAGGTCAAAAGTAATATTCTGTGGGTATAAGGAGAGAAGTAGCTGAAACACAGTTCCTCTTGGTCCAGCCGAATATCAGTATGGCCTGAACAAAGTGACCAGAAGTAACCATTTTTGTTCTGCTATGTTACCAGTTTAAGGGTGGGAACTTTGATGGGCCAGATACCTGGATGAGAAAAGAAGGAGAGTGCATATGGTGGCATGCATTCATCTTGCACCTCTGGCATCCTGGGCTGCTCAAGGCTGATGGGCTTGGTGTAGCTTGCAGCCAGCTTAGCGTTGCCCTGCATTGTCTCAGCAGCTAGGCAGGTCCTGGGCATCATAGGCTGCAGGAGATGTGAACAGCACAGCCGTGCTCTGGATTCTCTTTCAGATTTTTCGTCTGATTTCTGTGTCAAGTTTTGGAGTACTTTACTGCGGAGTCATATAAGAAGTCTGTTACAGAGTTAAGCTGGCCGAGGTCATGTCTGCAGGGCTTTTTCACACTGCAGACTGGTTGTGTGGTTAGGGGTATTTGTCTTGGTATAATTGTTGAAAAAAAGCTGGGGACACTATCCCAGTTAAGATTCTAACCTAAAAAACTGATGTTATAGTTATATCCAAGGATAATTTTATTTCATTTCCATTTGCAAGTTCTTTATCTTTTAAAGCATGTGGAGTACTAATGCCACTCAAATCATAGCTCTATTATAAAACAAGCCACTGGAAGTCCAGTGGAAAATGGCTAAAAAAAACTACTAGGAAAATTTCATGTTGCTGTGGCAAATCAAATGCTTCCTGATAGTTTTCCTGGGGTAGTTATTCACTCCAGTTTTATAAAACAGCATGTTCTTACTGAGAAGAGGTAATTTATACTGTACTTAAAATTCATGTATTGACTAAATGTTAGGATAAAAATGAGCTATGTCTAGAATGAAATTATCACTCTCAGCAGAGAATAAGTACTTTTATTTAAATGTTTTGTATTATTACTATTATTATTTGGCTTTAAGACTGTAACAGCCATTGCACTGACAGCTTTTGCCTCATATAAGTTCAGGAATATTCAGTGATTTTTTTTTTTTGTTTAACCTAAATGGGATTAATCATATAATTTATGAGGACCAATAGTGTGTGAAACTCAGAATCAAGTTCCATTGAAAACTGCACCTTCACTGGGACTGAAGCAGCATAATAGTCTTGTGCTAGTCTATCACATAAAAATGAAATTCAAACTAAAGGAGTGGTTATTTGCTTTCATAACTGTTTCTAGTACACATAATCCTGGCAGGAGTTAAGTAATAACGATTTGTAATTTTATGGCTGTTTTATAAGCTAATACGATCCATTTTTGCTGCATTTTATCAGATTGTGGTAGCTAAACTTGTGATGTTGATTACATTTTGACAGTTTAAGTTCAGAAGACATTTAAACTAAAGGCTGCGTCTTGCTGCAAGGTGCAACTCCATTTATATCATCGCATCTCTAAATATTTTGGGGACTTCACCAGACGTTTGTAAAAATCACAGTGGTGTTAATGAGAGTTTCATGTTTCTAGCAACAAGATAAATACAATGCTTTAAAAACTTTAATGCAAATATTATTTCCTCATGAAATTACTTTTATCTTGATCTTGCCTTTCCCTAAGTTGCTCAAAACAGTATTCAAAGATAGGGAACAATGTGCCTACCTGTTCTTTGCACTATATAGGGTCTGCCTGGCCATAAGCAGCATCAGGACTGCTCTCAGTTGCAGCTGGCGCATTCACTCCTTCATCAACATCTTGCAGCTGAGAGTAGCTGGGTCAAAATTTAGATGTTTCCTTTTGCTTTCCTTCCACTATGCCTGAACCCTGTGGCAGAGGCTCTGAGCAAAAGAGGTGCAGAGACAGGTGCTGCTGCCTCCAGGTGGCTGCCACTGCCTCGGGGCTGTGAACATGTTGGGTTGGCTTTATACTGCTCACCCTGTACCTGACCTGTTTTCTGTCTCGATGACATGCACTCAGCAAACAGAGAAAACTAGTGTGGCTTATAAAATAAAAAAATAATTGTACTTCCTTTTGAAGGGAATACTACAACACTTTTTAAGGAAAACCACTGTGAATAACTCAATCCAAAGACAAAAATTCAATCACAAGTGTAAATACAGGTGGCTACTAGCACACTGAAGTAGGTGTGCTACACATCTCAGGGGAAGAAGGTGTGGGCTGAGAAACTGAGGGGAGAAACCAACATCACCATTAACTTTTATTAATAAAATTAAATATACCAAGTCTTCACTTAGCTAGCATACATTCAGTTGTATTATACTTAATATGTACAGAGATATTTTCTTTGCATTAGCAGAAAGATTTGATTCAGAAATGAAATTGGTCAGTATATTTTATTTTTTGTATAAACAAAGAACAATAACCTTCAGATGCATTTTACGCTTTAGTAGCATTAACAAATATTCCCACAGGGAGTAGAGTTCGTACTCAGGGACTCTTGTCACATTTTGTTGTAAACAATAGTGAAATTGATCTATATTTTACTGAATGTAGGTGTCTAGAGGTTCTTGTAAGGATTGCAACTATGTCAGATATGGAGCTTATTAAAAGTGTGCTATCGTTCCAAAGACTTTGTATGAGTGAATATTTTATGTATGTCACAGGGATCCATGAAGCTCTTTATTTAATAAGAGAGGGTGGAAAAGGCCCAGAATTGCATAAATTCATGATTATACAAATACATTCTGTGCAAAACAGTTACTTTCATAATGTCTTACTAAATTTATACAATTGTTTTTTCTCCCTGTCTGTTACATTAAAACCACCATACCTGCAAAACTATGACAGTAATGACAAATGTCTATTTTGTGTATACAGAAGTATTCCCTAACACTCTGGTTCTTAATCCAGCTCTTTCACTCTCATTGGAACTCATGAATACAGAAGAAAATGAAAATCAACTACAGAAGGGCTAGAAGGCAGATAAAATAAATCAGTAAAATTGAGTGCCAACAGTTTAATCAGTGTAATGTGTAGATAATACAGTGGAAAAAGATTACAACTAAACAACACTCTTCTAGTTTTTCTTAGTAAACATTTTCTTTCCCTTTCTTCTCACAGTCACCCTTTTATAGGCAGTCACTTCTCAGTATTGTTCTCTTCAGACAGCTGTTACTATTTCTGTTGTTAATGCCTACTGTGGCTTTTCAGTAGATCTGAAACAAAGTGGAGGCATGGCTACTCTTGCCTTTCCACCTATTTTTGTCCCTTTTCACTGCTGGGTAATATGAATATCACTCATTCTATTCTTCTAAAAATACCAATATACAGCTTTATAAAAGTGTGATCAATATTGCTGAAGCTACATGGGCTTAAGGGGAGAAAAAAGAGAACAAAAGAATTGAGCTGTTTATGATGCAAGATAGAATGGGGCTGTAGTTCAAGTAAGGTTGTGGTGTCCTCTTGAAATTTAAAAATTCTGGCATTAAATCCCACACCTGTCTTTCCATGTTTTCCTTTCTGCTTTTTACTCATTTGAAGAACCCTTTGGAGTAGGAACTGACAGCATCTGTATGTGTAGTTAAGCCTTGTCTGGAATTTTTACTTTCCCAGGACTCATAGACTTTAATTTTCTCAGTTAGCCATCCCTCAGAAAGCTGTGTGTATTTACCTGTTTTAGTGTTGTTATAGGTTGCAAATATAAATTTCTCATCTTCATGCTGTCAGCTTGTTTCTGGGGATTCAGTCAATGAATATAACATTTCTAAGTCTTAAAGTCTGTGTGTTTTTCTCCTCCCAAAACATAAGGAGTAGCAGATAGTGATATCCTTTGGCTTCAAAATAATCCTGCAGTTCTTCAATAAAGAAGGGACAAGCTTTTCAGGAAAGTTTCAGTTGTTTAGATATTTGAAGATTATTGAAATTTTTTAAGTTTTACCTCATAAACTGCCAAGTTTATGTCTTCATTTGACTTCTAACTGCCTAGTAATTCAGCCTCCAGTCATAATGAAACATTTTTATTCCTCTCCTTTCAGTATTTTACTTCTTCCACCTGTACAGAAGTAGTTTGATATCTAAATTGGTGGAATTATTCCCCTAAATAATTGCATCTGTGATCACATTTAATTTCAGGAAGCAGAATGTGCTCATGGCAGAGGAGATTAGGTTAAACGCTGTCTGTCTAATCAGAACGCTGGCGACTGTCTCCTGGCAGTGCTTCCTTCCTAAATCCCACTGCTGGGGATGCCATGAATAAAAGCTGCATGGCCCGTGTCCATGTCTTCAGAAAATGATTTTGCTTTTCTGAGTTGAGGGGTCTGACATGGACCTAGGAGCAAGGCTGAACAGTGGCCATACCTGCCAAAAACACATATGGGGCTCGTGGTGCCTTTGGGTGGGCTTGGCTTCATGGGGCCCATGTCTGGGCAGGGCAGGGCAGGGCATGGGGAGCTGAAGTGTCCTGCTGCTGTCTTGGGATCTGTCAGCCTGAGGAGGCACAGCTGAAATGGGTCCTGGGCTGGATTGGGGAAATCCAGTGGGTCTGTCGGGGCCAGAAGAGCCTGGTGGTGTCCCCTGGGGGCCTGGCATTGTGGGGACCATGTCTGCACTCTGTGAATACCAGCAAATGAGCCAAGAGCTGCATCCTCCAAGGATCCCTGCCAGGTGCCTTAATCACAGGTCTGCTTTGGGGCTTTGGAATAGCGGCGTAATGAGTCAGGGTGGGGTATTCCACAATTTGGAAAACTTTTTATCAAATGAGATACATGAGAAATACTTCCCTGAGTTATTTTTATGCATGAAAAGCAAAGGGTTCTTGATCAAAGGCACCAGTAAGACAAGAGTTGCATCTAACTAATATTTAAGCAGTGATACAGCACACTATGTTTATGCAACCATACTGCTGAAGTAGATTAAATTCAGTAGCAATAGCCTTAAAATTAATATAAATAGTTAATATAAATATTCTTTACTTTTGGCTGCAAAGTATGGAGGTAAAAAAGCAGCTGTTGCAAGCAGTTGGTAACCTGAAAAAAACCACATTGGAAAAAAAATAATTTGCTTTTTAGACTATGCAAAAATGTTTTCTTTAATATTAATTCTGTGACTGTATGCAAGCCATTCTATGTTTTTACACTTATGATGCATTAAAGGTATGAAGGAACCTGAGGGGTTGCCTAGCTGCATTTTCTGAATATAGTAAAAATATTCTTAACATTGAGAAGATGCACTTTTTAAAAAATATTTTAATACATTATTTTGGAATCAAATAATGAATCACATTTGAGAATAATATGAATCTAAAATTGACCTCCAAATCAATGCTTGCAGTCTGGACTGTGTTGTCAGAAAATTCAGACAAGTTCAGCGAAAATTTCTGTCTGCACTTTGAGTCCTGGGCAAGCAGAAAGGATAGACAAATTTGAATTCAGACTGCTGGTTTGGAAAATTTAGTTTTTTGTATCACCTCTGTCACTGGCAATAAACCACACATTTCTATTCTTCCTTATCCTCTGGTTATGTTAGAGGTTTAGCAGTTTAGAAGTCAACTTTTTATCAAAGTTCACCTTGATTTCTAGCAGTAGTTAGCTCTCAGTCATTAATTTACTCAATTAAATCAGTTTATAACACTGAAAATAATACTCTTAAAAGCTTTATATTGTCAAGCAGCCATATAACAAGGGTATTGTAAGTTACTAGATAATTACTGCTGGTTCAGAGCATGTTGCCATAATTTCTCTTCAAGAAGGTATATGGTATTCGACTGTGAATTAGGAAGTTAAGACTATTAAATGTTACATGTGGTAGCCATATAACACTCATTTTTCAAGCTTCTTAATAGACTTGTAAGTTCCTTAATAAAAGGTGAAGCATTTCCTGCATTAAGGCAGTCAGGTATTGGAACAAGCTATGCAGTGATACTCTGCATGCTGTGAATCCTTGGAGGCTTTCAGAACTTGTCTGTATGAAGCCCTGATAGCCTAATCTGACCTCATAACTGAGCATGCTTTTGAGCAAGAGGTTGGACTATGCCTAAATTATGCTGTGGTTTTCTTCTCTGATGTGAATTGCATTGGTGTTGACTATTTGAAAACATTTCACAGGAAAGGAAAAATAAACTGTTGCAGGTAAATTAAGTAGATGCTAGAAAGCTATAAATTCTGATTATTCTGAAAATCAAAAACTTCAAAGACTTAACTTTATGTTGTCTTTTTTTCCCCAACATTTGTGTGTCCTACTTGTAGTCAGAATTGGAACAATTACATCAGGAGAAAGTTTCTTATAAGACTTTCTGGCCCAAATTCAAACCCAGAAAATGTTAAATAGGCCACAGTTAAGAAAGTATCTGAAAAAAATCATCAAAATAGGTGTTGGATAACACTGCAGTTGTTGATCATATGTTGCTTGAAGAAAAAACTCACAAATTTAGCAAATCACCACTGTTTAAATCTCTAACCATTTTTATTATCATTCTTTTAGAGATTCTGGTGCTACCTGTCACAAAGGTGACAGGCAACCTTGGATTTCTTTGGGTTACTTTCCATTAAGATGTTTTTAGTCAGTGTTGAGTTCCTTTAATGTGACATGTTTTTTCACTGGAATTTTTCAGCCTCTGTACTTTTCCCCTTGCGTAGCTTGAATCAATTTACGTAGCAACTCTAAAAATGCTGAACAGGATTCTTTTGGTAGCCTGAAAACCTAAAAAAAAAAATTATCATCAAGCAAATATGAACAATGCAGAATTATTTTTTAGTAATACATTGCTGAATGGTTGTATAGCATAAATACAAGATAGTTACTAGGATATGTAAACAATTAGAATTTTTTCCTTCTTGAAATTTTAATGTAAGAATAGAACATGAGACACTAGTAACTAGGATTATCCGAAAAAATGTTGGATGTTCCTCTTGCTTTTCCCACATTACTGAAAAGATTGCTGAAGTGATGTGTCTGGAGGCTCTTCATGCTGTTAAAAATTCTCTTGTGACAACAAACTAAAAGAGAAGTATTGCTTGCATTGATTGACACCTAATGGATAAATATACATATGTAGTCACAGAGGAGCAGCTTAATAAAAAGATGTTGAGAAAGTTCTTATGTCAGTTATAGGTTGTCAAAACCCTTTCAATGTCAATTAAATTGTGTCAGTTAGGCCTAGTCATATATTTCCTCCTCTAAAATTATTCTCTTGAGCAGGGCATGTATTGTTAAGATACAGTATATTTCCACCAACAGTTAGGGTGATGGAGTGATTGGGCAGATTGGTATTGATACCTTTGTTATGAGCTCACCGATATCCTCCTAGAGCAGGTTTGGATGTCTTGATGGTGTAGGCTAGTCTGTCTATGTCCACATTAAATATGATGCAAAAGTTATGTTTACAGTATTTAAAACTCCTGTGGCTTGGCTGTATTTTGCTTTTGGGAGAGTGGTGGAGATGGCTTCCTCAGGGAGGGGGGAACAAGAGATCCTGAGGAACAGCAGCCACAGGGCTTCAGCGTGTCCCGTCTCCTCCTCCTAGCCTAGTGCAGTGACCTGCAAGCAATGGATTGTGGAGCTTGGCCCCTCAGTGATTTTCATGGGACACCTCATTTCAAAAATTCTTTCAGGTTCTTCTCCAGGCTTTAACTGGTCTCTTAACTTTGCTTATGTCTGTGTCATAAGCTACAAGCTTTTATTCACAACCTTGAGGACCAGTTAATTGCTTTATATTTTTAAAATTAAAATCTGAAATTCATATATGATTATTTGAGTCAGGAGCCTAGTGTCCACTATGCTACATTTCACTAGCTTTTCAGTGCTCTCTTTCCACCCTTATTTGTAGACAAACACTGGAACTGCGTTAGTAATATAGCAACACAGTATTCCCAAATATTTCTCAAATCTATCATTATCCTAAGTCTGTGTGTCATATATAATGTATATTTATCTATTTGTCTATATTTAGCAATCTAAATATTTAAAGAAAAGACATTAGCTAAATTGTGACATCCTGGTTCAATATTGTAACTGAGTCGTGTGGTGGTGGCTTGGGAGGCATGTAAGTTCTTTATGGAAAGTATTTTGCTTTATGATGTTATTTACAGCCTTTGAATACTTGGCAAGATACTTCATTTCTTTTTTCATAACCTGAATGAAGTAGAAGGTTGTACTAATACATTTCAGAATCCCACTGGCATATTATATATAATTATTTTTAGTTTTTACATTTTACAGAAGTGAATACCTTATTGATCCATCGTGATTATTAGAATGTTTATAATGTTGCAATTATTTGTTTTGCACTGTAGCTTGCAATATGAAAGAATTCCTAAATTATTTTATACAAAGTGATATTATGTAAACTTTCAATCATTGGTAGAGCTTGTATTCTAAAGAGGATTTTGTTGGAATAAGGATGATACAGAATATCTGCACCATCCAAACAGTATGTAACACTGTCTTGCTGCAGTTTGGAAAGAAGTATACTACAGTGTTTCTCAAGTACCTAAAATTCTTGATCATTTCAGCGGTAACATAGAGATTAAAAAAATGTAGAAATAATGCGTAACACATGAGTGTTTATAATCAGTGATCTTTACGAAAGCTCTGCAAATTTTGTAAAATTATCCTATCTATGCTCCACTGGCTCATTTCATGTGTGCTTTGCTTCATCTGTACAAAGCTGGTCCAGGTCAAATGCTTTGCATGTTTATAGAACAGTTGTAATTTCATAGGAGACAAAACAGTGGAAACTGGGGCTACATGGACAGGAATGTTCTTGGAAGACAAGAGAAATCATCAGCTATTGTGGATGAAGAGGCAAAACTCAAAATGTTACGATTTTCTAGTCCTGCAGGTTGTTATGTTGCAAACTTTCCATATAACATGATTTAGAAAAAAAAAGGCTTGAAAATTGAAATTTGCAATAAAATACATGGTAATTAAGAAAAAGCTCTTTTCTACCAAGAGATTCCTGTCATTAAATACTGTGGAATTTTATTTTTAGTTTCACAGAGTCACACCAAATGAGGCTACTGGGATTAAGGGCTGTGCTGAGCCTGTCTGATATGACACAGTACAACATAATGGAATCCATTGTGGCCTATCAAGTAAAGGAAGGGCTTAAGTGCATTTTCATAAAGTAGAATGATGAATGTTATGAATATCGTGTGTAGGTGTTCAAAGTCAGTGTAAGCCAATAAAATATAATTTGCTTTTTAGTAAGTACTCTTTATCTTTGGGGTTTTTTCCCCCTTTCTTTTTTTCCTCTTTCTTTGCTATATTGATTTTCCACACTAGATGGCAGTGCCTTAGCACTAGTGCATGATAGGGGAATTGATTTAATTTGACCAGGGGGGAAGAAATCCTTTTTCATGCTTCCTTCTATGTACATAGCTCAAAGAACTGCAGATAGGAGACTGGATTTTGATGAGCCACATAATGATGGGCAAAGTAAAATGCAAATTGTTTCCCCCTTCTTTTGTATCAACAAAAGTCTATTCAAGCTGATTGAACCAGGCTTGCCTTGGTTGTATGAAATAAACTGGGGCTGTCTCTCAGTCTTGTCCCCAAGGAATTGTGTTCATAGAAACTTGAAGTGAGCGCTGTATTGAGTAAGAGCTGAGAGTGCATCCAGACTCTGAGCAGATTGCCTCACAGTTTTGAGCCATATGTTGTCTATACTGAAAAGTCAGTGAGAGAAAACACAGCTTCGTTCTCTTTCCAAGAAAACCACGTGCTAGAGAAGTGGAGATGGAGAGCTGAGAGATGTTTAGTGCTGCAATACAGCCAGGATCCATCCACCTATGAGTTGGGATGCAGTCCTGGATTGCACATCAGATGAAAGACTGGAAGATTGCTGTCTTGAAGTATTTTAACTAACTGAAAGATCCGTAGAACTCTGATAGGGAGGAGTGAGTGGAGACCATGATTACAAACAAATGGGCTCTGAAAGTGTAAATGTGGCAGTAACTGGTGCAAGCTGAAAATTGGAAACTTGAAGTTCAACTTGAAATTAGGATACAATGTTCAAAATTTACAGAGGAGGTCCTCGGAAACACAGGGTTATTAAACTGAGAAGTTATCTCTAACTGTTTGTATTTTCAACCTTCTTTAAAGAAAACTTTCACCTAACCCTGTGAAAGGAGGAGACAGAGTTTGAGAAACAACAAATATCAAAAGATTCTGCAGTTAAAATAAAATAGACACATATCATTATTAGGAGAAAATAAATACCTTAAAAGACAAGTAGCAGTTGGAAATAAAAAAGAAATCTGACATAAGAACGATTGGCTGTATGAGAAACAGTAGAAAGAAGGTATAAAAGTGCCTGAAAAAACCCATGTCAGAAAGTCAAAAATTGTCAAAGAAATATTTGCTCCTTGTAAAATTCCTGAAGTCTTTTCATTGTAGGGCTTGCTTAAAAATAAGATCATTGTTTCAGTCCAATTTATAATTCACAAAGGTACGTTTGACACAATACCTTAATCATTTTTGCTGAAGTTAAAAATTGAAAAATCAGGAAAGCTTTTGCCTGAGGCTGGAAAGAGTACTGCCATGAATACGTTTTCTTAAGGAAAATTTAACTAAACTTGGTGTCTCCTGAGACATCACTGAATGCAGCTTCTGCCTTATTTATTCAGTTTTATTTTTTCCTACATCCCTACTGAATGAGCTGGATAAAACAAAATTGAAATACAGGAATACAAATTTTTCTCTCACTTTTTTTTACTGAATCTATCATAGTAGCTGAAATTTCATTAATACTGCTGGAAGGAAGGCAGGCCAAAGAAATGTTTACCTATCGTCTACTGCAGCATTCACAGAAACAGAATATTTTTGCAAAACATGCGGCTCTCATTTTTTGCATGTCACAAAAAGTGATAGTCCTGCCTATAATTTATTACATAACTCTTCCAGAGTAGAAGATGCAGATGGCCTGCTATAAAAATGCAGTGCAAATTATGTTTGATAGTACTGCTTAGATGATTCCTTATTAGCTGGGGGAAGCAACAAATGGTGCTAAATTGAAATTTGTCAGGCATTTGGTGCTAGAGAGTGAGCCTCAGGCTTGGGGCAGTTATATCTAAGGTAGAAATTGCCAGTTCTTTAAACTTGAGAGAACAAATAGTTGAATGTAGATTTCCCACCTCTCTGATGAGTTTTCTGATCACCAGGTTAGATTGTCAAGGGATATACCTCTTCATTTTGCGACAAGGTTTATTTTCTTTCTGAATTTGAATATAAATATCTTGCCTCAGAGGTTTTCATAAACAGAAACTCGCTTTCTTGTTAGACTTCTTCACATCAGTAGGAAGCATGACACAGAGTTCTTCGAGGAAAAAGGTACAACACGTCTTGAGACAAAAATGAATATACGGACAATATTATGCAGAAATTGGAACTTGGAGAGGTTTCTTGTTCAGAGGGGTTGTTTTTATGTTATGTTGTGGTTTGGTTCTCTTTCATCTTGTGGCTAGATGAAAAAATGGGATTTCGCCCTTTGTACAAGGAGTTTCAGTCTTCAGTGTTCCAGTGCACACAATTTCACAGACTGGATGACAGCGAGTATTCAGAGATATAGGAGTCTATTGGGTACCTGTAGGTATTCTATAGCAATTTTCCTTTTTCTTTTTTTTTTTTTTTTTCTTTTTTAACAACCATGCCTGGCACTTTGTGAAGCAGCAGGAACCCTCTTTATTTTTTTATTCATGCAAGCCAAGAGCAATTCACTCTAATGGAAATTTTATCTTGCTCACATGGCAGTTCTGATTAAATCTGAAGAACAAATGAATGACAGGATGCTTCAAACCACCCAAATGACTTGTCTTTACTCATATCCATTATTTAATTGAAAGCAGGAGGTTTGCCTTTCAGAATCAGGCTTTGTAAGCACAAGGATTATCCTTGTTTGTTAACACAATTCTAGTTCAAACTTTATTTCCTCAAAAAGACAATGTGATTTTCCAGATTGTTTTCTTGGGTTTATTCTGGCTGTCCTTTTGAAAAACACACCCAAACAAAATCCTAGGTCTGTTCAGTTCCTCATTCATGAGGAAAACATTCAAGTTGTTCTCTTTAGCCAATGTTGGTTATGGATTTGTACTGCTGCTTCCCCTCCCCAATTTTTTGTTTGCCTCCTTCTAATTCTGAAATGTAATCTGCATGTCAGGAACAACAGAGTTGCTACTCTTGCCAAATTAATGTTAGCCCTTCTCTTTGCAGCTTTTATGCCATCCATTTTGTCAAGTTTTGTGGATTGCACTTGAATTACTCCAGCCATCACCTGGAAAATATCCTTCTGACTTATTGGACTTGGGAAAAGCATCTTAATGATAAATTCCATTTTGAATGGCTTTTCTTGTCATAGATACTCTTGCAAAATATTCATTAAGGACTCTTGCTGTCTTCTTGATTTTTTCCTTTTCTTTCTTACTTGGATGTATAAAGCTTTTTTTTATTTCTCTTGCCATCATAGAATAATTTGGATTGGGAGGGACCTTAAAGATCATTTAGTTCTAAGCCCTGTGCTGTGGGAAGGGACACCTTTCACTAGACCAGGTTGTGCAAAACCCTATTCAGCCTGGCCTTGGACACTTCCAGGAATAAGGCATCCACAGATTCTCTAGGCAGCCTGTTTCAATGCCTCATCACACTCTATCAGTAAAGAATTTCTTCCCAATGTCTAGCTTAAACATACCCCTCTTTCAGTTTAAAGCCATTCCCCTTTGTCATGTCACTACATGCCCTTGTCAAAAGTTGCTCTCTGGCTTTTTTTTGTAGGCCCCCTTTAAGTGCTGAAGGGCTGCTGTAGGGTCTCCCTGGAGCCTTCACTTTTCCTGGCTGAACAGCCCCAACTCTCTCTCAGTCTGTCCTTGTGGGAGAGGTGCTCCAACCCTCTGATCATCTTGGTGACCCTCCTCTGGACTTACTCCAACAAGCCAATGTCCTGTCTGTGCTGGGGCCCCCAGAGCTGGATGCAGCACACCAAGTCTGAGAAGGGCAAAGCAGCGGGACAGACTCACCTCCCTTGACCTGCAGAGCACACTGCTTTTGATGCAGCCCAGGATGTGATTGACTACCTGGGCTATGAATGCACATTGTTGGGTCATGTTGGTCATAGTCCTCTTCAGAGGCTTATAAATTAATTCACTCTCCCTTCCTTTGGAATACCATTTTCCTTTTACCTTTCTTTGTTTGGGTGGTTGGGGTCTTTTTTTGGTTTTGTGTTTGTTTTTTGGGTTTTTTTTTGGAGTGCATTTTGATTTTTTTGTTGCTGTTACTATTATTGTCCACCAGTGCTTTGTCCTTGTTTTTTTTTTCCTTGTGTTTATTTAATTACCTTGTAGGGTCTGTTTGTTTGTTTTTAATTTAAAAAGCTCTTTTTCTTTATACAATTTCTTCTAATTGGAATACATTGTTCTACCAGCAATTGAAGATTGTGCCCATGTGTGGTTTTTTACATATAGTCCACTCTGTCACATTTTATTTCCCTCGTAACAAAGTTAAAACCTTGAGAAGACATCAGCTTTGGTTGTTTCTTAATTGGCTCTGTGTTCTCATTTCCGTCATGCTACACATATGAAAAACAGCTGCCTTCCTTGTTTGCATTCCTTAAATGTTACTTCCTATGGTCACATGATGTTCCAAATCAATTCAAGTTCTTTGGGTGGCATAATAAAGATAAGAGATTGGTATTTTCTTTATAAAATGGCATACTTCCTTCTTTTTCTTTCAGTTAATGTTTTTTAAAAGAGGAGCTGAATTTCATTATTTATGCATTCTTAATTTACTGCATTCTCGAGTAAAATTCTGCAACATACTCAAAATTGTTTACTACTTTTGATTACTGCTGTAGATTCAAATCCTCAGTCCTGGTGAAAAAACAAGTTTTTCACTAGAGAGAAGATTCTGGTGGAAGTCTAGAAGTGAGAAACTTCTGCTGTAGTTTGCAGAGCTCTGTGAATATGTTCTGCTAGAAGATCTACAACAGACAGATTAGCATTTTTCACGCTACCATTTCAACTGCCTTGGGTTTTTCACAGTCAGTGCGCTTCACTCGTGACTTTTGCAAGTCCCTTGCTGTGTGCATAAGGACAGTTTCTCATTGGATGCAGCCTTTTTTATACAAAATGTAAAAGGCAGCTGATGGTCAGCAAGACCCCTTGGGATGCCCAAGTTTCCACCAACCCAGTTTTCCTGTGGGTGTTTTCCTACTGTACAGGCAGATCCTGCACCAGGTCAGTCAAGTCAAGTGTTTGGCCCTCTGATTTCTGTGCTTCTCTGGGTACTACTGAAATCCACATTTAGGGGTGGGGTTTTTTGTTTTATTTAGCAAATACCTGTTTCTTTTGGATGTAGAGCAGTTATGTCCCTTTCTTTATATAAAGACCTGAGCACTGACAGGACATTCTACTCCCAGGCTGGAGCATGTGGCAAATTGTGACAGCCCTTACAGGCACAAGTACTAGAGATTTATGCATTTTTATTTCTTAAGACACACATACAAAAAGTAGACATAAAGATGAAATAACAACTAATAAGATGTTGGAGTCTATATTTTTGTCCATTTTTTTTATTTTTGCAGTTTTTTAACTCTCTGCCTCATTTCAGAGATTCACCACAATATATGTAAGTGTACTGTCTAAAGATAGCAGCAAAGGTAGTGAGGCAGATTTATGTCCTTCCTAGTGTTAGAGGCAATAACTTGTAACACTGAAATGTAATAATATCTGTACTAATATTACTACATCATTACGTAAGGAATTTTCTTATCTTTAAAAAAGTTTCTAAGAAGTGAAAAGGAAAATGGCCGATTTCACGGAACTTGAAAATTATTTTATTTAAAAAATTTAAAAAAGCCAACCTAAAAAATTAAATGCCCATCAGCTATTTTTTGTACTCATACTGTATTCTGTATATTTGGTTTTCCAGTTTTAGGTGTGTAATTTTAGCATTGCCTCACTGTCATTTTAACTTTGTGAAATTTAATACTGAAGCAAGTGTTTATGCAAAGTACTGCTCTCTACAAAGATGACAAGAGAATCATGAAGCATTAAAATTCAAGAGGAATTGTTTGAGGGGGAAGGGAACATCATATTCAGTCATGCTATTTCTGAAGAAGTCAACAAGTCACAGGATCTTTATCTAGAATGATTGCAGCACTGTATACAAGCAGAAGGCAAAAAAATAACTGGCATTTTAATCTCAATATCCGAAATTGCTGGTCCGGAGGAACTCGGTTACTACTATTGAAATTATTCTTTTTCTTGCTTTGAAGATGGTTGCAGTTTGGGGTACTGTATAGGCAGTTTGCCACTCCTCCATTTGTGACATTGGGATGCCATAGGTAGCTTGTGGCAGTGCTGTTTCTCCTGAGGGTGGCATGAGCAAAGCAGGCTGGTGTCTGAGGAAGAGCTCTGACATACTTCTTAGAGACAGAAAGGCAGGGCAAACATAGGAGTCTGGAAACAAGGGCAGAACAAGGTGAGAGAAAGCATTTTACTTTTCTGTATGGATAAGGATGATTTAATTGATCAAGTGCTAGTAAAAACTCCAGAACACAATGGATTCACAAGTGCATTCCTTTTGAACTTTGATGGACGTGCCTAATATTTTATAATTTTGGGTCTTAGTGCACTCAGTTTTCTATTTAACATTTAAAGTATGAGTGGAATTAAATCTTGCAAAATGGAACATGCATCCTCAAACATTTTCTTCCATTAGCTTTAATCCATACCTTTTAGTACTAATTGCTGTTTATTTACTGTATCAGAGAGACGAATTGAAAATTCCTTGAAACAGGTAGAAAAGTTTTGTTTGACACAATGAAGAGACAAAATCACAATTTCTTCAGGTTCTTCCCAAATCACATTACAGTTTTCCCTCCATTCTTAAACCACATATCATGTATTTTTCCTCCTTTTAGTTTACATTTTAAAAATAATTTAATTTGGGGGAGATGCTAATTTTTATTTGAAGTATTTGCCAAAAATCCCTAGGCAAAGGTTGCTGAATTTATGCTCTTAGTATGTAATTCTCCTTTACCTGGCTGGAGGGTGGAACTTGTTTCCCAATACTATGTTTTTTGGGAAAAATAATGAATGTTACCTCACTGCATCTTCCAGCTTATAAAAGATTCTGAGTCTTCCTGAAAGACTTGGTTTAGTGGTGGACTTGGTAGTATCAGGTTACCATGATGATCTTAAAGGTCTTTTCCAACCTGAATGATTCTGTGATTTTATGATGTTAAATTTGGTTTTCTAGCAAATGAAGCTGTGTGAAAAGAAAGAGACAGAAAAAGAACCTCTTATTAGGTTTCCATAGTAACATGTATAGAATATTTGCAAGAGTTTGATTTTATTGCAAGTTTCTGTTGTCTGGTATGAATAGATCAGTCTGGCATAATGAATTTTGCTTCATGTTTTACTAGTTCTGACTCATGGCAGTAGAGGAAGCAATTAGTGTGATGTTGAGATGAAGACAGTAGTGTTCAGTGTCTGTATAGACAGTTTGACTTCTCATTGTCACAAAATTTTTGTTCATCTACTGTACTTATTTAATAGAAGAGCCCAGTGAAGAAAACTGCAACCTTTGGCTTAATTTTGTTACAGACTTCTTATGAAAACCATAGCCTAACATATAAGGTTTGAAATCCTGTTCCTTTTCCTTAACTATTGGGGTTGTATATCTTTGTATTTCAAAATTGCTAATATATGTTGCCCATTTGGTGATGTAAAGATGCTCCTTATTGATCTGTTCTTTGGGGGTGAAACCTCTGAGAAGTAATACCTGTGTGGCTGGTAGAATTCCTGGAAAAACAATAGTGGGCCTCAAACCTGCACATTCATGATTGCTTAAGTAGTTCTGCTGAGGAGTAGTATGAAGGATTGGATCCAGCTGAGGTCTGACAGGAAATCAGTTGCAATCTGATGCATTTTTACTTTAATGCATATGTAAATTAATGGATACCATAATTTTATTTCTTTGAGCAAAAATACAATTGATCATAATTATTATGATGTGATCTAGAAAGATTAGAGATTCTCAGTACTTCTAGTGTGGCTGTATGGGAGTGGAATGACAGTGCTTTTATTCCACTTATCACAGGGTAGGTCTTCCTTCCTGCAGGTTAATAGTGAACTCTAATTCTGTTTATAATCCTGCATCTCCTTTTGGAGGAAAGGAAATGTAAGGTAACCCAAATATTATCCACACATTTAATTAAAGAACAAAATATAATTAGCTATCAATTATCACACAGAATTGAGTGAGGTGGATTATTTCCTCTCTCAATCTTCATTGAGAAATACATTCTGTATCTTAAGACCAAGGATAAAGGTAAAATAACAGATTTCCTCTGGTAACCCACTGAGACATGTTTAGCTTTCTGTTTCACTTTTCTCTATGCAACTTCCAGCTGTACTGGTTGGCTTGTGGGAAAGTAGGACTGCAAGTGTGGGAGTGACATTCCACATGCCAATGAGCTAGTCTTTTATATTAATAAATAAATGTACAGTATTCTGTATCAGTTTGAATGTACATCTACATCAGTTTAAAACTATGTTCACTATCACTGCTTTTGTAGCTTAGAAAATACTTTAAAATGTCTCGCCTTAGCTTTAGTCAGTCAGATTATTCTTTTTATGTGCTGATACTTCTTCAGGTTTGATAGGTCTTCTTTCTCCATTATAAAGAACAATCTGGTTTTTGTGTGTATTGGTTTCCTAGGATGCACACGATAAGATTTCATGCTACTGTATGATAGTGTTGACATTCCTCTGATTTCTGGTAGCTCTATTTTCTGCATCTGATTTTGTTTAACTGTACATTTTCTGGAGAGAGGATTGTATACATTACATTCAGTGAGATTTTATCATTGTGGTCTACCATTTTACACATTTTTAGGATAACATTAGTTATTTTCATGAAGCCAAATCATGCAAACTTTAGTTTACCTCATTAAGGTAGTCATATTTTTCATATCTTTTTATCAAACTAAAAAGTTTCTTGTCATTAGCCTAGCAGTCAGTTCACGTGGTAGTAGTATTGCATTTCACACTACTTTGATTCTTCTTTCCTGGTGTTCTGATCATAGCCTATTGACTTGGGTGAACCTTTGAGCAGCTGTGTCTTCTTACCACCATGTTGCAACCATGCTGCAGCCCTCACAACCTAGAGATGCAGGATAGTGTGACCACAGTGAATGCTAAGCTCCTGCTTTTTTTTTTTTGGGTTTTTTTTATGTAAATTTCAAGTTGGAAAAGTCCTCCAAGATCATTGAATCCAACCTTTGACTTATGACCACTTTGTCAACTAAACCATAACACCAAGTGTCACTCCAGTTGTTTCTTGAACACCTCCAGGGATGGTGGCTCCACAACCTTCCTGACAGTTCTGGGCTACATCCTTTCATCCTGTTGCCTAGGAGAATGACTCCCACCTTGCTACAACCTCCTTTCAGGTAGTTGTAGAGAGTGATAAAAAAAGCCTCCTTTTCTCCAGGCTAAACAACTCCAGCTCCCTCAGCTGCTTTGTAGACGCATCACCAGCTTTGTAGACCTTCTCTGGACATGCTCCAGCACCTCAGTGTCTTTCTTGCTGTGAGGGACCAAGAACCGGATGCAGTACTTGAGGTGTAACCTCACCTGTGCTGAGTACAGAGGGACAATCACTGTCCTTTTCCTCCTGGCCACACTATTTCACAGTCCAGGATGCCCTTGCACTTCTTGGCTATCTGGGCACACAGCTGGCTGATGTTCAGCTTCTGTTGACCAGCACCCACAAGTCCTTTTCTGCTGGGCAGCTTTCCAATCACTCTTCCCCAGGCCTGTAGCCTGTGGCCCTAGTGCAGGACCCAGCACTTTCCTTCTATAAATTATTTATTTGACATGTGGCTGTAGTGGCTACTTGAGTGGGGTAGTCCAGATAGTTCTTCATGTTTCTTTAGATCCAGTGTTGTTTGTCATACAGTGCAGATCTTTGACAATCAGTTTTCACTAGGTTTTTTGCATTATTTTTGTAAGAAAATAAACTTTTATTTGTTAAAAAATGCAGGGAATATATTGAGGAATAGAGGCCTCTAACAATAACTTTTGGTCATCATATATGTGGTCTCAACACCTGCTAAGACTAGAAAAGAAATTTTGAGAGGAAGGATTCTGTGAAAGGCAGCACAAAATCGCTGACTGCTTTTTGGTTGTGCAGCAGAACACCAATATAACACACAGACTCTACTTTCTATGTTTTGTTTGTTCCATCACTATATAACACTAACAGGTGGGACAGCTGACATTCTCATTAATCTCACTTTATTTTCTGTAGAATTAAAAGCAAATGTAGATAAGAGCTGCTGACTGTAGGATTTCAGAAGTTTCTTTTTGACTGTTCTGGTGCATAAACTGCTGAGCACTCTGTAGCTATAAAATCTCCTTGCTCTTTGAAATTGCCAAAGTTACTACAGAAGCAATGTAAAAGACACTTAAAAAAGAAGCAGAAAAAACCCCCCAGATCTCAATACTGTAAAAGAAATTCTTTGCAATATGATCATCATAAACACTAAACACAAAAGCAGCATTTTTTCAAATTTTGAGTGCAGTTTTGTTTTAACTTGAGAAACATAGTTTTCTACTTTTGATTTTTTTTTCCATTAGGCTTAACCCCTAATCTTGTATCTGAAGTGTTAACGGAAGGGAAGAGGAGCTATGATGAATGCCAAAATGATCTGTGTGTAAAATTAGACTGAGAATAAAGAACAGCGGGGCACTTACAGTCATTTCTCACAATTGTCAATTGCTAATTGACAATTACTTTAGGAATGGACTTATGATAGGTACAGTCTGGTTTTTTTCAAGAGAATTCCTTGGTTATACAATTTGGAATAATCTCATAATTGAGCAGAGTGGCCTGCTATGCATCTGTGTTAAATTTGACTTTAGTCTGTTACCAAATAATGTGCTTTTTGTCAAAAAGAAAGCCTCTCATCCTGGTGCATACTAAACAGTGTAAAGTGGTTATATTAGGATCAATGGTGTTCACAGTGGAAGAAATAGCTGTGCCAGGCTTTTGCCCTTTTCTGGTCACACCAGTGTTGTTTGTGTTTTAAGGCTCTAGAAAGTCATTAAGATTGTCACTGATACCTTTTTTCCCTCCCCCTTCCTCCCCCCCCCTCCCCAATGAACAGATGGGTTGTGGAGTCATAGAGTAGTTTGGGATGAAAAGGACCTCTTTAAAGGCCCTCTACTCCAATCTCCCTCAATCTCCCTTAATGAGCAGGAGCATCTTCAACCAAATCAGGTTGCTCAGAGCACCGTCCAACCTAACCTTGAATTTTTCCAGATATAGACCATCCATTACCTCTCTGTGCAACCTGTTGCAATGTTTCACCACCCTCATTGTAAAAAACCTCCTTTTATATCTAATCTAATTTGACGCTTCTTCACAACAGACCCCACTATAAGTTTATCTATGAGGCCGTAATACATCATGCGGTTTGACTTGGAATCTCAGCATAACCTGAACACATACACAAACATTTCCCCAAGTGTTGGGGTTTTTTTCCTTCAATTTTTTATGCATATTTTTCTATTACTGGTAACTAAGAATATTGCATCATACCATTACACGTGGCTTGAATAATCTGTTACACTTATGCTTTTCATGATGTAATATTTGCTGCTCAGTGGATTATTTTGTCCTTTAGCTTCATATGAAATTAATTATATCTTTAACTCTACTTCTTCCTCTTACTTGCTGCTAAATATACCCATTAGAAAGAAATGCAACAATTCTGGCAAAAATTAAGCAACAAATTTGATACCTGCTGTGAGTGTTCAGAGAACTGCTCCCAACTGTGATATTAATATTGCATTGTTTATCAGGAAGGTAACTTGCAGAGTTATTTCAAGTTAAAGGCCAGGCTTATCTCCCACTGAGATAATGGCAGCATATTTCTTTGTACAAAAGTTGGTCTAATTACATTTTTAACTGTGCTGTTAACTATGGAAGCCATACAACTGCATACATTAGGGTTAAAATGGCTTTACATTGTACATTTGGCCCTAAATTATCCTGAGTTTAAAATATATTTTTAGGTTTTTTGCACAGGAGCTTGTTACCGTGTTTTTGAATTTTTTTGTTACCGAACTTTAATGTAGTGATTCAAGAAAATTAGCTGTATAGAATTCTTGAACATTTGAATGTTTTAAGAGAAAAGTGTGCTTTTCCGGTGTGTTAAAGAATGGTATTACAATATTTATTAAACATTAGTAATTTAAAGGGGAAGATATAAATTTAGCATGTGTTAGACTGAATAGAGCATTCTAGGTTGTAGCCTGTCAGAATTCTGCATTTCCCAGGAGTAAATAACAAGCAACATTAAAAAAGTATTTATTCAAATTGGCAGAAACTCAGCAGCAGTCTTCCCTCATATTGTATGTTTCATAGCTGTTCCCAAAGTTTGTAGTTAAAATGTTTCTAGGTCCTTTGACTGAAGCTAAACACATAAGTTCTCAGCAGAGTTTGTTCTCCACCAGAGGCAATGGCAGTATAATACTATGAGAAGGTAAAAAAAAGTAATTAGTCTTATTTCTCTTGGTGAGTATTCATAGTAATATTTTTAAACTTCTGTCTGTAGTCCCTCACAGTTGAAGATTTTAATGCACTTTATGATTGAGTGCTCATATAATCTCTAGGACATATGGGATTAGCATTTTTCTTTAAATATAGTTTAATGCAAGAAAAGAATAAAATATAAATCTACAAGGCATTTTTAAGGGCTACAGTAAGCATGTGAGTACTGGAAATTGTACTGCTTTACAGAATCAAAATGCAAGTGAGGAATTACATGAATATATTTAAGTGTTTGAAATAGGAAGAAAAGGAAAATAGAGGAAAAACGATTAAAAACTACCAACAGCAAAACGGCAGGCTAAAGCAACATCCATAATACTGGCTAAAAAGTCATTATGAGAAATGTTAGTCTTTCAACTGAATATAACAGCTAATTCACTGGAGATCTGGGTATTTGAAACCCATATGGCAAAGAAAAACTTGTCTTTGCTTGTGATAGCCACAGTTACTGGTGACATGTTTAATAAATGGGCTCAGCTTATCCAGATACAGTCAGCTCCTGATTATCCAAGGATGAATTATTCAAACTCAGGGTTAAATGTGCCAATGATGTGGAGATACTGGAACTGGCTCTGCATGAGCTGGTTTCCTTTCAGGAGGAGTGCAGGCATGCCCAAGCTGAGAGCACAGTATGTTCTTCATTGCTTGCCGGGTGCCAGCTGGGGGATTTCCCTGTTCCACACTCGTCAGCAATGCTGCCTTTTTCCCACTGCACGCTTGCAGTATGTTCTTACAGGCGTGTTTTACATGTATCCCGTATCATATGTAGGTTTGAGTTATCCAGGTTATCCAACCCCTTCAGAGTCTACATGTGTACTGAGGAGCCGATTGTTGCCCGCTGTTTCCTCTTTCCTTTTTTATGTACCAATTTTCTAGGAAACTATATTAAAAGTAGGAATTAAATAAAAAGTGCTAATTTCAAAGTTATGACTTATATGTGACTACAAAATTAGTTCTGTTTTTTTAGTAAGAGAATTCATTATCTCTTTTAGTGTCAAACAGACATTGAATTTAAAGCATTCCTGCAATGTAATTCGTCTACACAGAATTGATAAGACTGTCCACTTCAGAACTTTGTGTGGAGTAGATGCATGCTGCAATAAGTAGGAAGTAGTGTGAGATTTAAATTTCTCATGATTTTATTTAAGATCTTTTTCACAAGTATTAAGTTCCATTTTATGCTATTTTCACATCAACCTACAGAGTTTTAAAATTCTCATTGGTTTTCAATACTTCACCATAACATGCCATATGTTTTGGAATGTCAATTGTACATATATATTAACATATGTAATTTTTTGGCTGTGAAATATATTTTATGATAACAGAAGGTATCATTGGCACTGTCAGGCCCATTGATTCTCAGCCACTAAGTCCAATCTGTGTCTTGTGAGTTTATAGACTGTAATAGACACAGTCATTTGGGAATACTGTAATGGAAATCTACTTAAGAGAAGCACTCATGTTGCTATTAAATGAAATAGTATATTTTACTACTAATTTGTAGGTTTCAAATTGGCATTTTTAAGGGCATTTCATATGCTTAGCATAGCCATTTGTATTTGAGTTATACTCCAGGATGTAGAAGCTAATCAAACTTTACGTTTTTTGGTCACTTCCATGATGGAAATAAAGTACATCAAAACAACTCTGCCCAGGATAACTTTACCTACCAGATTAAAGCTTTGAAATAGTTCATATTCTTTCTGTGAAATGTCTATAATTGAATTCTTGGTCAATCAATGGCATGATGTCTGCAGTCATAGTAAGATTTGTTTCATCAATATCATCAACTACGTCACAGAGAAATATGATGGTGTAATATTACAATCATATGAAGTACGTTTCTGAAAGGTTAAAATGTACATTTTCTCTGTTTCTGCCAGGGAGTAGCTGAGCAAGAAAAAAAGAAAAGTGAGCAATTTTGAATAGTAATCTTTTCCTCTGGCCTTTAGTTTCAGACAATATGCTAAAATGATAGCTGCTTTTGAAATACCAAGCACATTTTTCTTTGAAAAATTTCCAACTTTTTCATCTAATGTAATATCAAGCTCCTGTTGAAATGGAAATAAGCTGGTATCAGTATTTTTGCTTATTAGTCCACCTGTAATTCAACCCACCTGCATATGTCCCTCTGGACTTGGTTATAATGTGCAAGCTGGTCTTTTTGTTACAAGGCAGGGCATTTTCTTATTAATATCTGAAATTGTGCTTGTGACATATTCCCAAGGGCTTTGAAAAGCCATCCTCTGTGTCTCTCAGCCAAATGGAAAATGTAAGACTTCCAGAAAAATTTCAAAAGCTTTGATGTTGCTAATAACACCATAGGTAGGATTTATTTTTGAAACATATGGCAATAAAGATAAGAAGGTGTTTCATATTTAAATCTTCAGTTTCAGGATTCCTCATTACCACCACTCAGCCACCAGTAATGTTAGTAAAGTTTCTGTCCTTAAAATGAACTATTTGTCTTCAATCTCCTAGACACTTCCATTGTAATCTTAAACAAGTTATTATATATAAAAAGAATAATCAAGGGAAGATATGGGTACTGACTTCTGTTTTTTCTTGTAATTGACACTCATACAACTGCTCAGTTTTAGATTTCTGACTCTTTGCTTCAGAGCAGAACATACTGTGCTCATTTTTCCCATGCTGCTTTGGGCTGTTGCAGTTGTGGCCTATTTTAACACTGGTTTCAAGCAGCTTTAGTTATAAACAATAAGTTCACTTCAGCTCTGTGTTCACAAAGATTGTCTCTTGCTGAGTAGCTCTCAGTTATTGAATCAGCATTCTTCCCAGCCATAACTAGCCCATTTGTTTAATTTACCTTTCTCTTCCATCCCTACTTACAGCCTGTCAGCATAAGTGACTACTCTTCCAGCCACAGCCTTCCCATTCCCATGTGTTGTTGGTAAAAATTGTTCTAGTACCTTTTGGGCTTCCCTGTGCCCTTCCCTCCCATTAAGATCAATCTGCTATCACTATCCTTAACAGCACCTATCCAACATGTATACATATTTGCAACTTCTTGTAAACTGTATGAGTCTGTATGTTGCAAGATGGGAGATTAGATATCTAAGATGCAAATAAACACCTACACAAGCTAACTGCCTACTTTTGATTATTATGGAGCTGCTTCAAACTAGACCAGACAGGCTAATTTCGCTGTGCACAAGAGGTACTTGTGAGATCTAGGCATCAATCTTGAGGAAAACCACATCCTGTAGGATCTCAAAATACAGAAGTGGCTACAGGCCTGTGAAGTGTGCTCAAAACAGGTAGAAAGTGATGATGCAGCTCTGTCTCAGAATTACATGCTGAGGCTCCGACTGTGTTGTAACTGATCAGCTTCACCTTATGGACAGTGGCCCAGCAGATTGGTGAGCACAGCCAGCTGATACAAGTAGGAGAATCAGGACAGAGAAAGAGGAGGGACATGACAGGGTTGGAATAAGAGTTCTGTAGGACCCTGGACCATTTCCCTAGTATTTAGAAGCAATTCAGATAAAATTAATGGATATAAATTTTACCAAAATCTACCATCAACAGCAAGCCTTCCAGACAACAATTTATTCCTTATTTCTTGCACTCACTCTCACCTTAAGCTGCAATGCCTCAAGTCTGCTACAGGGTTCTGCACAGGTATCTTGATTTGCTATTATGTCTGTTACTTCTACTTATGCCTGCAGTGATCCTTTGCCTGCCAACAGCTGTTGAAGAGACATGCCTTCAACTCTGTTCATCCCTCCTGGCTCTGAAACTATATGGGACTGAAAACTGTATGTCTTACCAGTGCACATTTGCCAGAGGCCTCTTACTGAAAGAAAAAGTGTTTTGGAATTGAAAGACATGACATTCTCTTCTCTCTTGCCTCAAGTATTGCCATGCTCAAACACACATACAGAAGAAGAATATGGATCATCTGGACAGTCTTTCATTCCTCTAAACCAAATCATGTGAAGGAACTGCATATTTTCTAAGATTCTTGTCCTGTGCTTCCAGATTCTTTGAAATTGTACTGAGTGCACATGGTGACAGGTTTTCTGCAGTAGCGTGAGTAAAATCTCCCCATCTCTACACTGTCCTGTCTTAGCCAGGACCTTGGCCATTGATGACAAGAGTGTTTCTGCAGCAGGTCCACAGAGCTGCTCTACTACAGCATCTTGGTTTAACCCACATGCAGTGAGGCTCAAACATCTCCCCAGAGTAATTCCGTGCATAGCCACTGAGATATGGTCAGCACTTGTACAGTTGTTCACAGGATGCAAAACTATACATACCAGTAAGTATAACTTCCCATTTCCTGCCTCTAGTTCCTGGTCTTTCAAGGGGGGTTTCTGGGACAATCTTTAAATCCAGTTTTTACTCTTTCCTCTGTATTTGTGTTATCTCCCTACATGCTGTGTAAACTTTAATCCTATGCACCAAAACTGTAGTCTCCCTTGTACATGTATGTACCTTCTCCTCGTGTGAAATACCCATCTCTGCAACATACACATGTAGCACAGTTCTGCAAGAGACCTACCTCCCTCAACAGGGCAAGTTTCTTGGGAGACTGCCAATCCCCATATACCACGATCCTGGCACCACTCTGTCTCTCTTGAGTAACAAGAGTAAGGAGAGTTGGGCTGTGAATCCGAGCTGCTTAGTGGTGGAATAAAATCCTGCACACTCAGCACAGACATAGGTGGAATCCGCGTTGTAGCACTGCTGCTCAGAAGTTGTCTCTGCCCAGCTGTAGATGTGACAAGTGAGGTATCTGACAAGCTTTGTTGGCTGGTCTCCCTCAGGAGTTTTGTATAAGGCACTTTTAAATATCTACGTCATTTTTTCAGCATGATTGTTTGATGGTGATAGTTTAAATGAGTGAGATTGTTTGCAAAGTCCTCAAATTCCTTAGAAATGAAGGTCTATTGCTGGATATGATGGGACCTGGTAAATCATTATTCCCACTAGAAAAATAGCAGAAACTGCTGCAGTAGGTATTTGTGATCTTGACCCATTTTGAGTAAGTCTGCCACAGTCTGGGAGTTCTTTTTGAAAAACACAGAGGTATCAATGCAGATGCGAGACAACATCTTACATGTCACACAGAGTAGTCTGTCTAGTGATACACTCATTTATCACTTTCTTCTAGATGTGCTTTCCAACTCAGAATTGGGTATACTGTAACATGGCTAAGATTGCTCAACAACTGTCTTCAAGAATAGTGATATGATTTTTTTTCTTCTGAATAATTTTTCAAACATTCAGGGAGAAAATGTTCTGGTGGTGCTTATGTGACAGTCATTTCTAGGACTTGGTTGGCCAATGAAGGAAATGAATATCCAGACTTGCTACAGGTAGCATGGCACGATCTGGCAGCATGTTGCAGTGCATCATCATGAGGATGGTGATTGATGGAGTGCAGACCCCACAATATGTAGTTGAAGGAATGGCCAATGTTTTAGCATTCAAACATTCAGCAGTACTCAGCGCTGGAGGCAGTAGTACCCTTATGAGTTTGCTGAATTTGTGAAACTTAAATATCCAGTCAGTGACAGCTGATGTAGGCAGAAATGTAACTGGCTATGATTTCATCTTTTGCCTTGTTCTTCCACACATCAGGTGCAATAAGTGCCTATAATGGCAAACATGGGCAGTTGAAAGAATAACACGTTTTGTTTTGGGATTAATCTCTCTTGTTTCAAAATATTCTTGAACTTAGAGAATTCTGAAATCAAATCCCATGATGCAGAAGCACTTACACTGAGTTGCTTAATGCATCCCAGCTGTGCTGATCCAATTTCCAGGCAAGCACACTCTTTCAAGTGATTGCAATAGCCCTTTACACTGTGAGTCCTTGCTGATTGTTCTCAAGACCACTGTTTCCTTCTCTGACTAGCAGTGCTACTCCTCTGCTGGTGTTGCTCATTCTTCTGCAGGATTACAGCCTTCCTGTCAGAGCCCCAGAGTTGGATTTGTGGAGTGGGATGTGTCTTGCTGAAGAAGCCAATAGCAAACAAGTGTGGCTTCTTGTGGTTACCAATATGAACAAAATTACCTTCACAGGGAAGAACTGTGTGTAACAGAATTTATTCATAGGCCAGAAACAAGATTCTCTGCATATGCAGCAGTGGCATCTCATCTGGATATTCACGCCTCAAATAATTTAAGGTGCCTTTAATGTATACATAACACTTTTTGCCTTCTGCTGTCATTTCCATACCTGTGCAGGAGTTTGGTGTCTTTTTCAGGGAGAAGATCAAGTCCAACACAACCACTATTGCGATTGCCTCTTTGCATTTGTCAATATCATGATTTTTTTAATGTTTCCTTCTTTAGTCCTCATATCTCTTTAGAAACCCAGCTGACAGCCTGACATGGCAAATACAGACTTAGGTCATTGAAACTTTGTCCTCTTTATTGTTCACTTATCTGGTTGCTGGCTCGCAGCCGGTCTGGTTTTGACCATATGTCATTTCTTTGCACTTATGGCATTTCGGGCATTGAAAAAGCAGATTGTTTGCAATAGATATATTTGCTGATTAGTAATTGCCTTTTGTATTTCCTGAAAATTGACTGTATTTTTATAAATTAAATAAAAATTTAGTGCCGTTAATGATGCTGGGTTTTTTTGAATGCTTTGATATCAACACCAGTAATTCATTGCTATAACTGGGCATATGGTCTGCAGAAAAAGTAACACTATAGAATTAAATAATATACAAAATACAGCTACCTTAGTACACTACATCACCGTAAGTGTATCACCAACAGTGATCCATATCATAAAGTATACAGATGTCAAGTCTTGGTATGGGTGTTTCAAAACTACACTTTGTTCCTAAATAACAATATTTCTGGAAGATATTACGCATGTTTTGTTAAAGTGTTGTTACAGAAAGCTAATCATTCCACCTGGGTATTGTGTAGTTACCGCTATTTGCAAATGCTCTGAAATAAACTCAGTTGCCTTTTCCTTTTAGAAAACTGAAACTCAAGGTATTTAGCTAATTTTACTTGTTTATATATGAAACAACAGTCCTAGTTGGGAATAGGTAATGATTTCTGTTTCCAAGAGGTCTATAATGAGTAAAAAGGTCTTGTATGGGAAGTATGAAATTCTAAGGGAAATCTGAAAAGCATCAGGTCTTAGTAATTCAAGTCCACTCAAGAAATAATTTAAGTTACGGTTTATAAAACTGGAATGCCAAGGACATTCAATTCTATAGCAACTTCAGAGATGAGACCTAAGTTCTAGTGACAACTGTCACTAAAGAACAATTTACTAAATTGTTTCAACAACAGTTTCTGTTGCCTTCATGAACTATGTTTATAAAGATTTACTTTCCATTCTGTTTACTCCAATACTGTATTGTTTTTAGTGCTGCTATAGCTCTCTTTTTCATGTGTGACCATTTTTGCTATATTCTTCAATATGTGTGAACCAGCAGAATAGGGAGAGAAATTGAAAGTACAAAGAAAATTAAAAGTTCAAAGCTTTCACAGAATGCCTTTAGGTTCTAGAAGTCTTTCAAGTCAAAAAGTATAATGAAAATTAATTACTTGCTTGCAACAAAACATAATTAAGAAATAATAATGCATAGCACAATATACAAAATCTAAACAAAAGTCATAGTACATTATTAATATCCAAAATGTTTATCTAGAAGCAATATTTCAACCACATTCCAATAAACTGAGTTTTAGGTATACAGATATAAATTTATTGAACTGAAATAAAAGTCTCCAAGTGAAAATTGATGTCTTTGGAGCTATGATATCATTGCATCTAGATTACATTTTAAATAAGACCTTCTTCACTAGTAAATTCACACCACTGAAAGTTGGCTACCCTACTTTAATTTGTCTTTAAGAACTTCTTTGTTGTATATGAGCTTGTCCATTCCTTAGTTTTTGCTATATAGGATTACAATTACAATTGTAACTGTAATAGTGTTCAAAAATGGGCTTATGTCTTGACTGTGCTTGTGGTGAATCTTCATCTTACAAACTTTACCTATAAGTATCTAGTTTAGGTAAGGTTTAAAGCTTCTGTGTTTAGTTTTTTTATAGCCAATGGAGAGACATACCTCTAGCAGAATCCAGATTGAAGTTGCATGCCTATGTCATGGTTTAACTCCACCCAGCAACCAAGCCCTACGCAGTTGCTTACTCACTCCCCCAGCTGTGCGACTGGGTAGAGAATTGGAATGGTAAAAGCCAGAAAACTCGTGGATTGATATAAAGACAGCTTGATAGAAAAAGTAAAAGCTGCACTTGCAAGGAAACCAAGGAGTTAATTCCGTTCTTCCATGGGCAGCCAGGTGTTCAGCCACTTCCAGGAAAGCAGGGCTCTATCACACATAATGGTGATTTGGGAAGACAAATATCATCACTCCAAATATTTCCCCCTTCCTCCTTTCCCCCCCAAGCTTTATATACTGAGCATGATGTCATATGGTATGGGATATCCCCTTGGTCAGTTGGGTTCAGCTGTGTCTCACCCCGGTTTCCCACACACCCCCAGCATCCTTACCAGCGTGGCAGTACAGAAAGCAGATAAGGCCTTGGCTCTGTGAAAGCACTGCTCAGCAATAACAAAACCATCTCTGTACTGTCAACCCTGTGTTCATCACAAATCCCAAACACAGCCTCATACCAGCACCACTGAAGAAAAATTAACTCTACCCTGCCTAAAACCAGCACAGCCAGTTTAAAGATGAGATGACTTCCTTTAGTGTTACCTTAATTCAAGCTCATGCTCTCAAATGTAAAACTTCATCTGAATAAAACTAACTTTTTAATAGGTCTTTAATGTTTCTAAGAGGTGATATGAAGCTTATCATAATGTTGCAATACAAAATGAGCGGTTTAACCATTTAAGAGGAACAGAGTTTCAAAGTAGATGAAGATGTTTATGAGCAGGATCTACTGGTGAAAGTGTCATGTAGTAAAATGAAGTATACATTGCCTTAAAGCTTATGCTGTGAGAGACAGTAATGAAGAACAGGTAAAATAAATGTCAAACAGCAAATGCCCAGAAAGATCTATGAATACTGATGATACTACAGTGGTACTTCCTCTACTTGTATATAAATATAAAACAGTATTTGGCTGTTAATATTTTAAATTGAATGTTGGTGTCCCAAAGCATGAGATCTGAAAATAGATCTCTGGATACACTTTGGGAAGTAATTTTGCAAACTATGTATTTTCCTTAAAATTTATACATCTTGCCCAGAAGTAACTGCCTGACCAAGAAAAAGTAGACAATTTTGTTGGCAAATTATAAACTACTCATCTTAAAGTCAACATTAAACTTTACCTACTGAAAATACTTCTGAAGTAACAATTATTCATGGGTCCTTTGTAATATCTTTATGACTTGATCATTAAATTTTAAAATATGATAATGTTTTTATGTTTAAAGAAAAGGAAACTTGGAGACACCAAAGCACATCACTTGGTGTCCTGAAAAAGAGATGAGAAAATAATTCATAATTTATTTGCAGGATTTTATTTTTTTTTTCTCTCCTGCATGAATACTTCACATGAACACTTACCCAGTATCAAAATATAAGTTTTGAGAACTGGATTAGTTTTAAGTTAAGTTCATAATTTTAAGCGAGTATGCTTTTTTTTTGTCAGCCATTATTGAGTTTAGAAATGGTTGATGTGTTTGGACTGACAGGATATTTTTGTCCCTTAGCTGCAACTCTGTACACCCCTCTTATAGAAGAAATAAGAGTAAACTACAATTTTTTTTGTAGATGTTAGCATGTAAGTCTTCAGATATGTCTGTGATTTCCTGTCTGAAGTTATGAGGTCCATGATTCATGATACTGAAATTCTTTCACTGGAGCATGTTAATTAAAGATATATTATCTTTTCCCTTAAAATTAGTAAACTCTGTAAGGTTTGTGGTTGTGAAAAGGAGTGTAAAGTGTAGATGTTTATAAACATAGATAAGTTTGTTGACTGATCAATGATAACATAAAAAGCAGAAGAGAAAAAATTATATTCAATGGAAGTGCTTTTATAGAATGCAGGACAGATGGAATTTCCCACCCTCATGTTTTCTTCATCTTGTGAAAGACAATCCATGGTCTAAGATACTTGTTCTTAAAGAGCAGCGGTGCTTATTAAAGTCTGGTGGCTGTAAGTAAGCATTTGACCTTGAGAATGGTAAACAATCTCCTAGTAGTAAATAATATTGCCATGTACTTGCAAGTTTTAAATGGCAATAAGATGGTGAAGCATATTAACATTATCTTCATAAGAAAAAAAATACAACCCTTTCTGCATTTGATTGTAAAAATATTGTAAACTCTTTAGCCTTGTATATGTAGTTATTAAAATTTTATGTATCTTTTTTCAGACACCTACTTGGAAAACTAGGCAGATAGTATTTGCTCCTGTGCAGTGTTTCCACTAGCGCTGAATATTTCTTTCTTAACTACTGATCAGAGATTGATTTTTATTTGTTTTGTTCTAGACGTTCAGGGGCAAAGTGGGAAATAATTGTATCTTGCTTGAGCTAGTTGAAAATCTCTGCCTTCAGGGACAGCCCATCTGGGCTGGAAGGCTTGCCCAGACCAATGGTTTGCACTTTATGCGTTAATGATTATTACAACAGCAGCTTTTGCAAGGACCACTCTAACATAAACTAACCCTAACATGTTTGATCTTACAACATGAAATATGCTTTAATACTGGTGATCTGAAATAATAGTAAACATGCAATGTGTTTTCTCCCTTGTTGAAATGCCCTTCATTATAAACTCAACCTATTTTGAAAAATGCAGCTCTGGAAATAGAAGATGCATCATGGATAAAGTGACTTTTGAAGAATGAATCAAATTAATCATTGTTTCCCCTTTCACAGTGTAGAAAACATTTTCCTATGAAAAATGCATACTGGATTCAAATAAGAAGGTATTAAAATGCAGAATCATAGAAGGTTAAGGGGTTGGAATGGACCTTAAAGATCATCTAATCCCAACCTCACCTGCTATGAGCAGGGAAAGCTTCCACTAGACCGGCTAATTAAGGCCTTATTATCCAGCCTGGCTTTGAGCACCAGCAGGGTTGGGGCATCCACATCCTCCCTGGGCAACCTGTTCCAGTGACTAGCCATCCTCACATTAAATTTTTTTTTCCTAATATCTAACGAGTATTTCCCCTCTTTCAATTTGTATCCATTACTCCTTGTCCTATCACTGTACAGTTCCTAACAAAGAGTCCCTCTCTGGCTTCCTCATAGGTGCCCTTCACATACTGGAAGGCTGCTATGAGGTCTACACACAAACTTCTCTTCTCCAGGCTGAACAGCTGCAACTTTCTCAGCCTGTCTTCATAGGGCAGGTGCTCCAGTTCTCTTATCAACTTCATGGCCCTCCTGGATTTGCTCTAAAAATTCCACATACCAATTTAAATCCCAGATCACATCTACTTACTGTTGCAGTATTTGAGAGAACTTATTTCCAAAAGCTATATAAATTCTTCACCAGATTAAAAACTGAGTACCACTAGAAAGGATGAATATCTGGGATTTAATACTGAGTGGCATTTTTTTTTTTTGTAGCTAAACTCCCTGCTAAAAGAGTATTTCTGAGATGAAACATGAAAAAAAAAAAGTAATCTCAAATATTAAAGTGAAATTTTCTTTGTAGATACAGGTAGAGAAGTTAACAAGTTACTTTAGGATAGGTAGCTGAAAAAACTGAAGCAGCAGTTCCTGCTATTCATTTTTGTCATGGTCAGTCTTATGAGAGTGCCATGAAGATGGTACCAGTGTTTTGTCCCAGCTCTCTGGTTACCAGCAGTTCCTTTAGGATCTTGGAGTTCTCTATCATGATTCAGCCAGCTGTGAACTGGTACCATGCAAACTTTAGCATGAGCGGCTGTAATTGCCTGTCAGAAACATCTCTGTCCTCTCATTCCATACTGAACACAGTTAGTTTCATATCTGGTTTAAATAAATAAAAGAAATAAAAAATCTTGATTAAAGATCATGGATATGAAATATGCGTGATATTACTATAACAGAGCAGGGATCAAGCTTCTGGCTCGACATATTTTCCCAGCTATTGAAATCTTGATGTCTCTTGCTTCATGGGATCATATGTAAAAGCTCTATTTATGACTTGAATTCTTTTTTTTTCTTTGCACCAATGCAACTTTTATTTGTTTGTTTGTTTGCATATGCTGCAGAATAATGATTTTTTTTTACCCAAACCTTTTCTTTGATGTAAGTGACAGGGGTTATTCCATCCCTAAAGAAATATTCAGGATGTATAGGGACCCAATGCTTTATGCACCTTGCTTCTGTTATCAGTTTTTTTGTTTTTGTTATGGCTTTGCCTGCTGTAACTAAAAAACATACTGTTGTCAGCCTAATTATTCCATACACCTCTTTCCATTTTCTCTAATTTTTGGATAAAAGCTTTTCTAGGATTTCATGACAGCTCATTTCTTGTCCCTAGAGCCAAATTCACCACTGTGAATAAGTTTATCTGCCGATAGTGAATTGTCTGCCTATCTTTCTATCTTGAGTATGTTTTCTAGCTTAATTGCTGTGAGTCAGCAGTAGGAAGTTAGAAGCATGCTCCATAATGAACGGAAGCTGTTTGTGAATTTAACCTTTTTACAATGCAGAGCCTTTACAAATATAAAATGATTTTATGCTTTATTTTATAGGACCATGCTACCTTTCTTTCTTTTTTTTCATTTTCAGAACTTAGTGGCTTGTCATGTGTGATAGGTCAAAACTAGGCAAGAATTTTAACCTATAAATAATCAACCAGATGTTCTTAGGTTTCAGAATCACTGAGATTTGTAAACATCAGCTATAATTCTGAAAATTCTAATTATTTTCATGTCCAGTTTTTTCCATGTGAAGTGTTCTGCAGTTTTGGAAATGTTGCCTGTCAGCCCATATGGTCAGGGTTATCTTCCCAAACAAAGTTCCTATTCCAAAAATAATGAGAGTGATACAATACTTTATATGGTGACACATTGTTTTATATCACAGTCATTAAGTGAATGACTCAGAAGTGATCCCAAAGATTTATGCACACAAACTTTTAAGCATTGGAGTAAATTTAAGTTTGCTCATCTGTCTTCTGAGGATTAAATTATAAAATGTAGGTACTGATTGCCAAATATTTACACTAAATACTGACAAAAGTGTTCTGCTTGATAAACTATGTTTAGCAATGCACCACCTCTTGATTTTTTTCCATGCTTAGGGCAATGTCAAGTGCATTACCTTGAAATTGTCCTGCCTGCTTTTCCCTTCTCTTTTGTACTTTGCCCTAACTTAATTTTTCAGATGTCCAAGATACAGAATCAAAGCAATTAGAATTTGTTTGATGTGTTTTCACTCTAATGTAAGCCCTGAAAACTTTACATATTCAGAAAGACAATACAGATAGGTATTTATATTTAGATCAGATCTGAACCTTGTAGGAAATGGTTCTTATCATATGCATAGAAACAGGATTTTATAAAAAAATGGATGAGACAGTAGCAAGATACTGCACATAATAAGCTACATTTTGTTTAACTTGGGCAGTTTTTTGTCTATAAGTGAAATCTTTAGGTGTAGAGATGCTTCTTTTGGGATACTGTTGGGTAAGGAGTACTTCTGTTGGATTTTTGAGTTATAAGGTCAGTATGAGGGCTTTGCTGTCTACTCCCTCTGTCATGTAGTTTCAGTCCTTTGTGTCCCAATTTTTCCATCTGTCCCAGTTTTTCCATGTGTGAAGTAGTTGTACTGATTCTGATTGCTTTCATGAAGTGTTTTGATATCTGCTTATGAGACAGCGTCTTTAAGAGCCACATGCAGTTATTACACTGTAACATATATTAATATATCTGTTATGAGGTCAAATTATGTAACATTTTACCTGCCCCAAATTCTGTTCCCTTGATTTACCAAGAATTCTCACTCCCACCTCATTTTGGTCTTCTTTCTTCAAAAATTACAACCAAGCTCCTGGATTCAGCTGATCATTCAGAATTTAAGCTATTATTATTATTTATAGTTATAGTTTAAAATGGTTACTGCCTGTTGTAAGTTAGAAAGAAATTATTGGCAAGTGCACCTCAGTAGAATGAAATGGGGACAACAAATCCTATTCCCTTCTTCCTATCAAGACTTTAAACAAATGTTATGACTGTAGACTTATCTTTTGAATTTGGATGCTTGGAATTACTATTATTTATTTAAAAATTCTTTGTCTACCCAGACTAGCCAGTAACTACAGTTCACCTTTGTGGACTTATGTCCCTCTTACATTTCATAAATGAGAGAGAACCTAAAAGTACAGCTGTTGACTAAGTCTACATGTTAAAATATATACTAGTATAGCTAAATCATGTAGGGATGCTGTGTGGAGGATTGAAATATTCAATAATTTTTTCTTACTCCCAAATGGTTGAACCACGGTGGAAGAGCAGAAGTTATTAGAGAGTAGATACACCTTTAGGGAGAAAGACACTTTCAGACTCCCAGAACTGATGAGGAGACATGTTATGTGTCCAGTGATGTGTCTCATCTTGTAGAACTGGCAAACTCTGCCTTAAATTGCAAGAAAAGTCATAAAAATTCAGAGCTGTTTTTGTTGTTTCTGAAAAAGTGTCAGGTAATTAACCCTTCTTAGTGCCTACAGTTCTGTGGCTTCTTTCAGGCTCCTCACTTTCCCCTGCCCCATCTTTTATGGCAATGTGGTGAGCTGTGAGTGATACCAGCTACCTGTCACCCCCTGAAAACCTTGGAGAATTAGGCTCAGTTGCTTGAATGCAAAAAGAGGCAAAATTTAGCTGCAGCATCTTCTCCTTTATTTCTCTTTCTCTTTTATTTCTCTTTTATTTCCTTTATTTCTCTTTCTTCTCTTTTTGCTTCTTACTGTCACCACTTTGAGGTGGGGAACCTAGTTGTGTTTTAGTATCCATTCAGGAGGCCAGTGTTGGAAAATTCAAGAAGCCTGGCCCAAATTGAAACAGTAAACCCTGCTATGGAAATTTGTAATTCTTTAAACTGAAAGTTACCTGAAAAGTAACCATATTCATATGACTTCTGAAACTCAGAGTTTCAGGAAGGCCTAGATGCACACACAGGATAACAGTATAAAGGAAAAAGGAAATCTAAAACTGAAAATATGGCATTCCAGAAACCATACTCAAAAGTGAGGGCCATTAGACACAATCCCATGAAAGAGCACAGAGGAACCCAAGTTGTTCACAAATTCTTGTGATGAGTGAAGTTTGCAGTAAAAATACCAGATTCTGATGTCAAAGTAGGACTTTTCCACATTTAATAAAATGTATTTGGATGTTCTGTTAATGTCACAGCATTCGCCCATTTCATTCTAGAGACAGATGTGAAAATAAACCTGAATCTGACCTGGTACATTTTTACCAAGGCGGATGTGACCCAGTCTCCGTTTCTTGTCAACTTTTAAATGCCAGATTCAAAAATTTGTAATGAGGCTTCCTAATATGTGGCCTGTAACTCCCTCCAGCTGTGGTTCAGATCAAAGCATTTACTCTTTCGCAGTCTGTCTGTGCGTGTGTCAAAATGTGTCCATCTACTTGTCGTAATTGGCTCTCCTGAGCTTCAGTTGCTGTCAAGCACCAGAAATTCAACTTTTTATTGTGAACATGTGGAACACTAAGGCAGGAAAAAAAAAGGCTAGTTTCACTTGCTGGCAATTAATATAAGATTATTCATGCATGTAATAGATTTCTCTTTTTTACTTCTAATTATAAAGGTCAATTTCGGCATCAAAGTTCTGAGCGTCTCCATTGTGACTGACTTCTCAATCTCACAGGCAGTGTTCAGAAGTGCTGAAGGGATGATCCCAAGGCTTCTGTTGAACTTCTTGGAAGAGTAAATCTTCCCTAAAAAGAAAATATACAGTTAGTTCCATTTCTGTATAGGTATGGTTCTAACTTGAGAACTGGCCAGTGTACTTCAGAATTGAGCAGTGAATACAAGAACGAGCCATATATTACTTTGGGAAGTTTTCCAGCCACTGAAAAGAATAAAGTTCCATCTGCTGTCCACTGATAGCAGGCCCTTGGGCGTTATTTCAGAATAAAATACCAGCATAATGGACAGCAAAAATACAGTGCATGTATCTAATGTATCATAAAGAAACATTATTCGCTTCTTTGGAAAAATTATAGCAAGATGAAATGTCTTTATTATCATGAAATGATGTTAATACTAACAGTAAGTGTGGTAAGGTTAAATGGCATATGAGAATTGACATTTTTAAGTATCAATAGAATGTTTGGCTTGTATTGAGGAAGTCTGTGGTAAAGCTGCTGGTTTGGGGACAGGATTTGATAAGCATTGCTGACTGGTACTATTACATTTATTTTCTCCAATTTCCTCTTAATGTATAAGTTTTCAGCTGGCTGGTTGTTCCTAAACTTTGGTCTTCATCTTAGAGATGAAACATAATCTGTTAAATGGAATTATTCATGTATGGGAAAATGTATATTCTTTTTTACAGTCTTTATTGCATACTTGTAATTTCATGATCTGTGGAAATACTGCAAAGAACTTGTAACAACTCTAATTGAAAAAGGGTGAAGTTTGTGACCATTTCAGGTAGTCAAGGTATCCTCCATGACAAGCTAGAGATTCTCCTTAACAGATTCCCAATCTGACAGAAAATTGTGACATAGGTAAATTACTGCAAAAAAGAATTGTCTGCAAAATCATCTGTATTTATTTGTTGGTGGGTTTTAGAATTTTTTTTACAGGAAATTGCAAATAATCCTGTGTGCATGTAATTTATGTATATGTATATCAGCAGGTGTTTCTGCCTGCACATGGAGAAAATGGGCATGAAACAAGAAGAAGAGTTGATTTTGCAGTTTCCTATCAATATGGCCCACAATCATTTATCTTTCTTCCCACAGTAAATTCACTTGTCTTTTTCTGGTTCCAGTGAATGTGTAGTGTCTTGTATTCAGAATACTTTCCCTTTACTGTACAATTTCACAATTTTGGGGAAATGGAACTATTGTAGAAAATCACTATGCTTGGGAAGGGAAGAAGGGGAAAGGTGGGAAATGCTGAAATGCTGGGAATCATCTGGTGACTGAGATACTGTTCAGTGAAGATAGCACACAGGGAGCTGATAATTGTCATAGTGTCTTTGTAGTTTGCATTACAATACAAAGCTTGTACATTAGTTGGGATCACTAGGTCTGCAGCCCACAGCTCTTGGTAGTCACAGTCTGCAGTAGATCATGTGATACTTAAGGCATTTTTTACCTGAGCAGGCATATCTAGAAATGAGCACTTCTTTTTCTGTGATGGATGTCTAGATGTCTTGTCAACTTCCTGGAATCCAGAAGACTGAATGAAGTGATTTGAAAGTAGATAGGTCAGTCAAAATATATGAATGATTATGCTCTGTTGAAGCAAATTTTGGTAGGAAAGTAAATGAATGAATGAATGAACGAATGGCTCGGCTTTGCAAATGAAGATTTGGGAAGGGCTCTCCCCACGTGGGTGTGCCCTTCAAGCCTGCGCAGTGGATTTTTTAGGTGAGGCACAGCGTGCGCAGAACTGGCCCCACCCTTTAACTCCTAAGGTTCATCTGCCATGGCCAAGTGAGCTTGGACAGTGACAGTGAAGTCCTCAGGACTAGAGCCTACAGCCCCCAGTATTCCCTAGAGGTCTTCCATCCAAGTACTAACCAGGACTGACCCTGCTTAGCTTCTGAGATCTGATGGGATTGGATGTCAGGGAGGCATTTAATTGCCTAGGAAAGTAAATAGTTGTATTTGAAATTAATGAGAAAAATGATATTTGCTTTTTTTTAATATAACACGCTATAAAATATGTATTACATACCTACTCTGGAACCTTACAGAAAAAACTGCTGGTTAATGAATTACAGCAAAGTTACAGGAGATTGGTAGCAGTATAACTGAGGTCAGAAAGTGGTCATAAGATAATATGTTAGTTTATTAGTGTATTAAATTGTTGTCTTTGTAGCAGGAACTATATCCACTTTGCTGTTTACAGGATACCAAGAACAGTATGGGCTAAACTGTGGAGTTCAGGACCATTACTTTTCAGTGCTATAGAGGTGTATTTTCAGTTTAAGGTTGTTTTAGTGGACATACAAGCATCACTTTTTCACATCTGACAGAATACTGGTCTAACACCACATCTGTCCTTATAACCTCAGGAGTGCTGAGGGCTTTCCTGTACCTCATTAGCTGTGAATAATTTATCGTTACTGACAGCTATCATAATTTAGAGGGATGAACCCATTTCACACTAAAGCAAACACTTGAGAGTTCATAGAAGCCTTTGCAGATGCTCTGTAAAACCTTACATGACTTTAATGTATTGAATGAGTGACGTATTTTTTTATTTAGTATTAGCTTTATGCTTTTCTGTTGTAATTATGCAAATGATCTTTTGTATCAAAACATCATTAAACTTTTAATCATCTATGTTAAAGTGTTCAGCAAAACATACCATGCTCGGACTGGAACATATTTCATCTATGTGGGAAAAAAGATCTGTCAAGAAAGCTTGATTGGGCAGGGGAACATAGTTACAAGTTGCTTGCATCTGTAATTTTTAAGTCAAAAGGCTTTGGATTTTGTTCTTCATCTCAGTGAATTCTGTATGAGAGCTCATGGGAGGCTTTTTGCTTACAGCTTTTTCTTGTGGCAAATGTGGCTAAGAAACATTTTGTACCGAGCAGTGTTGGCCTGTTGGGCAAACACAGTAATGATTATCTGGGCACGGCCTCTCCTGAGACATGGTGGTTTTGCTGGTATCTGCATCCTGCCATCTGTGGGCCCAGAATGGATGATGCGTTTATAACGATTCTGCAAGATGGGAAAGAGAAAATACAGAAAGGATGTAATAGGAAGGAATATAAATACATATGAGAACCTGCTTATCTTTCATTTCCTCGCCTTCATAGCTTCAAGTCACAGCATTTGATAACCTTCTGTGACTTACAGCATAGACTGGAGAAATGTTGAGCTGCTACAAGAAAGGAAACATATGCCAAGGGACATGCAAACACCTAGGCAGAGAGAGAACTATTCAACTGGAAACTGTCCACTACAATAATTCCTTCTAATTGAAAAGTAAAACTGGTATTGCTTTATTCTGGAAAATAAAAAATAATTCTGACTTGTAGGGACAAACACCCACAAAATATTTCATTGCAATGTCATTAGATAAAGTATGTTATTAGCAGAATTGCACATTAGCAACACATTTTTAATTCCTCAGGTGCAATTAAGGGAAGTTCATATACTTGGTAAGTATTTGTGGCCAAGACATAAGAATTATTTCAGTTTTAATAATTGATTTGATATTGTTATGGAAAATATTTTGATTTCCCATGTATAATGGTATTAGAGGAAAAAGGCAATAGAAATACAGAAATTAAATACCTGTTCTCAACAGGCAGAAGGTGAACCAGTTGGGCAGTCCCTGTTCACAACTGTATCACCACAGGCTTAGCCCATGGAAGTAGGAGCTTTCCTGGTTATAGCAGCAGCCACATAGCAGTGACTCAGATTTAGAGATCCCTTACTATAAACTCCTTTTTAAGAATGCATTGGAGCTTTTCAGTTCATTATCTTCTTCAGTCAGCAATGGTGCTAATATACTTCTGGTGGTGTAGCATCAGCCTGTGATATAACGGACAGTGGAAATCTGTCTGGCACTGCGCAATGAATACAAACATACCAAAGCAGAATGGCCAGGGACTCAGCTGAAGCAAATCACTATCTGGCTATTCTGGAAGAAGAAGTGCACAGAATATGAAAGGGCAGCATTAACCTTTTCTGTAGTTTGTGGTGAATGAGAAGTGATTAAAACGTGCTACCTTGGGAGCTCTGGGGTGCACATAACCCAGGGTTATGTGATTGGAGATGTAAGGAAAGTTTAAAACACTTCCATGAATCAAAGCTATACAGTTCTGACTTACATGTCAAAATATTCATTATCTGTGATTACACAGATAATCCAGTTTTTCAGTCTTTCCAGTCTTTCTAGTTGCATGTGAAAATTCCTTGGACTTAAGAATAATTTTTAAATATTAATTGCTTAAAATTCATATCAAAATCACATTGCTTATATCTGTTATTCACTATACAAGGTATGTACAGGGAAATATGTACATCTTAAACCTTAATTTCAGGATGCATTTTGGTAGGTACTTTTTGAAAACCTTTACATAGTGTCATTCTCTATTTTCTGCTCCTTTATTTCATGATTCCAAGGATTATGCCAGAAATACAGAGCAATAACAGTCCAGACAAGTATCAATATTTTCTCCAGCAGAAGTATATTCAGCTAAATTGTCTGAATCATTAAAAAAAATGAACACATTTGGAAAACATACACCTGTAAATGGTTCATTGTTTCAGAAGACGCTTACCTGCATTTGTAATGCATGTATTTTCTAATGAATATTAAGCTCTGTGGTTTCAGTCACCCAAAGTGTCAATCTGCACTGCCCATGAGAATAAAAACACAAGGTAGAAGGTAGCATTTTTCCCTTGTCTCAGCCAGATGTGGCTGTGTTCATTCCCAGCACAGGGTGTATGAACACGTTTCATTTGTTCCTCATATGATTCAATCTACTATTCTTCTGAGGGTCTACAGGGATAATTTTATACCAGCTCATTATGCATTATTTTTTCTCTACATTGCAGTCTTTCATTCATTCTTCCTTAATATTTTGCCATAGCTGACAGATGCTCTGTGATTGTGAGATTAATTAATAAAAACAATGCCCATAAATAGCATCCCCAAAGTGCCTGGCTCTCACTTTCCTTGCTGTATTATATGCTCTGCTGCATTTCCTCATTGTCTTTAAAATCTTTCTATTCATTGTAAAAGTTTATAATCAGAAAATTATTTTTAACTTATGCAAGAGTCCATTCAGAAATAAATGAATATACATTGTTGATTTTCTTATAAAGGTTTGAACATTTGTGTGTTTTCACTATAGTCTTGTATGAGGAAAAAAGCTGCCCTATTCCCAACGTCAGTAAATTTTTGATGAATCTTTCGGGTAGGCAGTCCCAGAACCTCTGTCCTAAAAATGCCAAACCTGTATTTACTGGTTGGAGGCTGTGGGAGGTTTCTGTTGTCAATCTGAGTTCTAATTTGCCTTGAGGGTAAATACTATGCTAATAATTGTAACTTCTTTAGAAGCCATGAGCTCTCCTTTCTTTCACTTAGTCAAGAAACAAAACAATTGTCTCTTTCCTCATCTTCCTGATTTCCTTTCTCTGTTTTTGTGTACCTGGAGATTTACTTTTCTCTCTGATTCGTTTGCAGAGGAACATGCTAAAGGGGAAGGTCAGGCATACTTGACGGTTACAAGAAACAGTATTTTAACAAACCCAGTGTGCCCGTTTACTTCCCTTTCCTTTGAATCCTTTGGAAAATTCCATTTCCTTTCAGTGACCTCACAAAGGCACAGTGTGCAGATAATATGCACTTCAAGGAACATCTGTTAAAAGAGACCAGGAGACTCACTTCCTTCTGCCTTCCCAAGTACTGTCCCAGCAGTCCAGAAACTTCTCTGAGGGCAAAAATGCAGAAAGAACAGCTGTGTTATTCCATACTGGAGCTGCTGTTCTTCCCAGATGGATGCACAAGAGAAACGATGGAGGATTTATTCCTTTCTGCAGGTCTATTTGGCTTCACAGAAGTCAGGCACCATATGACCCATAACGGCTTTTTGAAACATATATGTATTGCAAATCCCTAAGAAGCTGACACATTTTTGTTCAAAATGTTCATATGTGTCTCCTGAAACATCTAAAGGCAACAGGCAACACAAGTCTGAATTAAAAGAAAAGAAAAATCTAGAAGCATTAAGATGGTTTCATTATGAACACATCTTTCGTCACAAAAATTCTGATTACTTGTAATGGCTAGCCAGTCAGTCAGGCAGCCTTGGCCTCACATTGTTCATAGTTCTTAAAAAAGGAGGATTTTTTCTTACCTATCTATGAAATTATTCACATATAAATAATTTCTTCATGAGACTTTTCATTTTATCTCATCATAGGTAAGAGTCATATTTTCTGCTTCAGAAGTAGGGAGAAGGTTGTAAGACTGAATAGAGAAGATCTTGCCATATTGAAAAGGTAGAACACACCTAGTGCGTAGCTAAGGTTTTAAAAATTAATGGAGTTTCAGACATTTATTATTTAAATAAGTACTGTTAACAGCATGACAAGCTGTTTCTTAAGTAGACAGTACAGTAGCATCACTAAAGCTGCAAATAATTTTATCCTGTCTTCATAACTTCTTGGCTTTTCACATGCCCCCAGACCTCTCCAACTGCCTATTTGTTTATCCATTCAGGAACAACAAGAAAACTATGTTACTTTACAGCATTTTAGGACTGACAAAACATAAATTCATCAAAATTTTAAAAATTGCTCTTAGGTGAGCTCTCCTAGGTGTTTGTGACAAGTCCTGGCAGGGATAAAACGTGACTATGAATAAATGTATAACACATAAGTTCAAAAATAGCTTCATATCAAGAATTAGTATAGCTTAAAGTGATTTTTTTATTGTCTATGCTTTATATATTCCTAGTAGGAATAGAGAATGGTATTTTGCATAAATAGAGTAATCATAGCCACTTTTTTCTAATATATCATTGACAGATTAAAAGTCCTTGACTATCCAAATAAGTCTCAGACATCAGACATTATGACATTAAAATCTAACTTTCCAAACATCGGGTTGTTATGTACACATCAATTCCTAGCAAGTATGAGATATTTATTGGCAGTTTTATTTATGGAAAGAGAATCATTTCAGAGATTCTTTTGAAAATACTTGTAAAGAATTTTCTAAGTAGCTAAGAGAAAAGGAAATAAGTAGGTTTAAATCAGCTGAATTGCAAGCAAAGTCATCATTTGCAGAGTTCCACCACCTTATGTGGTTGTATTGCTGCAGATTTCCTTCCTGGTTAATGTTGCTCTATACATTTTTGACTCTTCTATTGAACAAAAATTTCTATAAGAGCTACAGAAGAGATAATCTTTCGTTATTTAAATTCAGGTAGTTGTTCCTTGTTTGGATTCTGAATCTTTTACATGTTCAAGTCTCCAAAGTGGCATAAAATAGTCATTTTTGTAGCTTTGCTGTTCGGTTGTTTCCTGTCCCGTAAGACTACGTCATGACTTGCAAGTTTTTTCTATTTTTATTTTTTTTAATCAATAGGACAGTCAGAACAATGGTTTATAATTGATGCTTATGTCCTGAAGACTTTGCTGTCTTCAAACTCAGGACTGGTATTTTAATGTTGGAAAAACCCCAATAAACAGATAAGATCAAAATCTTAGAACTAATGTTTAGATACAAGTACACCAAAATTACCAGTACTGTATACACATACCTTTAAATTCTTTTCATGGTAATTTCAAAACAGAGTTCAAACTTAAAATTTAATTCAAGTTATATTTTTTGGATATATGTTAATTTTTAACTTCATGTGACTTTTCGTATTATTACAATGTTTTTTTCCTAAGCATCATTTTCATGAACAAACATTTAAATCTATACATTACTGTTTCAAACTTCTAATACCTGTCCCATAGTATTATATATGAGATGAAATATTAGTATTATATATGAGATGATCTTTAATATAGTTCAGGCATGACGTTTTACACATCTGATAGAACATGAGATCTGCATTTCATTACGGTGTTATTCGTAAGTAAATTGATTACATCCTTTATTGACCGTCCTTTCAAAATTTTTTTTTTGATATTTCAGAAGCTTTGAAGAATTGCATTTCATCCTGATTTTCCAAGGTCAGATACATCTGAGCTTTTTTCTGTTTCACATTACTTAGGGATTCTTTTATTCAAATAATCCCTTATTGTGATACACTGCTTTAACATCCTATCAGTCAAAAATAATATGTGTTGATTGCAGCCTATATTGATAAGAAAGCAGAGGTCATTCCACAAAATTAATTTGTTCATGTTCATACTGTTACTATGTTAAGATGCTCCAGTGCAATGGTTCTATATTCTACTTATGCAGAGTGGAGTGGGGTTTTAAATACTCCATGTCCTAAAATAACCTGAGATCCAATAGTTGCTTAATCTACCTTTCATGGGTAAGAAAGTCTGATATTAGATTACTGATGTTAATTTTTGAAATTCCTACCTACAGTTCCTCAGTTGTTTTACTGAGGATAATGAATTCTTGTCAGACAGTATTTTGATTAATCTTCATTTGAAAACTGGTCTACTGCATAAAAGTGAAGCCCATGCAAAAGTATGCCATTCCCTCTGTAGTTTTTGACATGAGAATGAAGTCATACCATTTTGTGTTAGTATTTAATCATTCACCTTTCCTTATTAGCAGTAAGAAAATGGATAATACGGAGTGAGAAAAAGAGATTGGGATCAACAAATCAGACATTCATTTCACTGCAGTTACCACTTCTGCTGTTGTCTGTTGCAATAACTTTAAGTGAATTTGCACATAGTAGTAGCTCTGATGAGCCTTTATTTTCAGACATCAGCTCCTGGTAGTTGTCAGCATTAGTTCAGTTCTCATTCTGCATTACAACTTTATTCCACATGGAGAACAAAACTATGGTTCCATGTTAGAGAAGAAGTATCTTTTCAAGTTCCTCTCCTCTGGCTGGGTATCTTTACCCACTCTTTCAAAGAGTTCTTGCAGGACAATCACATCATTATTGTTAATGGTCTTTTGATGAAATATAAAACCAGTACTTAGTCCTCCATGGCTACTTGCTCTTCCTCAGTCATCCTCAGGCTGTCACAGTCATGTGCTACAGATTGTGGGAAGGAGAAAGTCAGTCTGGGAGTTGAGCCTGAAATCCAGCAGTCCAGCAGATGAAGTCGTTAAATGTGCTAAAATAAAACAAAAAAATATTGTCCAATTCAGGATTTAGTTATTATTAGAGGCATTTATTTCAGCCTGGTTCAGTTTTCTACATGACAAGAAGCAGTGGGTCTGAACTTAAAATAGTGAGTTTAGGAATATTCAGTCATCAGAGACAATTTTTGGAATGATACTTTGGGTGGAAATGCCTCCACTCTGCTCAGGTTCAATTCTAGATGTCTGTTTTCATGGGATAGGAAAAATCCAGAAGCCAGTTCAGCTTTACCATTATGCTTGTGTAAGCACACATTAAAACACTCTATGTGCAAGTCAGAAACAAGTGTGAACAATTGACAGCCCACTAGAATCAGGGAAATGGCAAACAGCAGAACAGGCTTATTAGGGATTTCTGAGAAGGGTTATTGTGTTTGTCCTCAAAGACCTCCACATCTGATGCTCTCCACACTGTAGAGCTGCAGCGTCTTCAGGTTTGTTTCCAAACATCCTGAAAGTGTATGTTGACATTGCTCTTTTTGCAAGTGAGATTGGATCCCTCCTAATGTCTTGCAGATGCTAACTTGCTGTGGTAAAGAAAGTTTAGCTTGATACAGTGGCCATTTGTGATGACCACCTAAATGAATCTGATTATGGCATGCCTTCTCAACATGCCCTTACCATACGTGTCTGCTTCTAGAGGTTGTTGATTCATTTAGCTACATGTTAAACCGGGAGTGGGAAAGGATTAACTGTAGAAAGCCATTTCAGTTCATATGTAATGTTAGTGCAACAGCAGCACTTTTAGAATGTAATGCTTACAGCTACAAGTTCAGGAGTTTCTCAAGAGAAAGCCTTGGAATTGTTTATAAAACAGATATATACAAATAATCTGCTTTGTTTAAAGAGCCGAGTTGCTGATTTTTTTAATTCTTTGAAATTCGGCCTGATGGTTCCTGGAATTACTTGCAAATGAATTCCACTGTGGTTTAGTATCATCAGTGGGAATGAGAATGTGAAGCTGAGCAAATCTCTTGCCATCTGGAATGTAACCCAAGCACCTGATAGTTCCCTTTCTGAGTCCCCTCAGGAAGCTTACAATTATATAAAATGTTTAATCAAAGCTGTTATGCCAAGTATAACTGCAAAGCTGACATCAACATAGGAAAAAAAAGTTAAATGGCTGCATATGAGCTGTTCTTTTCACTAGAATTTTGAAAGACAGGAAGAAAAGATAATGCCAACTTTGCTTCCTTTGTGTGTGGGTTACCAAAATCACCCTTTTAGTAAACAGTGTCATTCGGCTACTCTATGTTGTTTTAGTTGCTTAGGTTAATTACAGAATTAATGCTTTTAGATACATGACCTTATTTCATGAAGACTGAATGTTTATTCAGTTGCTTACAGATATGTTAATTTCTCTGTTATAACAGTTAGTCAGGCAAAGTTGACTTAAACACAACTGTCTTAATTTTTTCATTTAATTTCTTAAGCAGAAAAGACTGGCACATGAAAAGCAGTGATTAAAAAGTTAACACATCAGATTAGCAATCTTCATGTAATATGTATTTTAATAGAAAAGTGATACTTTGGTATTAAAAATATTGTATCACATTTGGAGGGTGAGAAAAAGAATCTCATTTTTTTAAAAATGTTTTATGTAAAACCTGCTTTAAAAGTATTTCTTAAAATACCTTTTTTTTCTTAATTTATGTCTATGTAAGGTGAATTTGCATTTATAAAACTATTGGAATATGTGCCTGTCATATTTGAAACAACATTTTTTTCATAGCAGCCTGGAAATGCAAGTGATATTTTGAATAGATTTAGCTGGAAAACTGTTTCCATAAACAATCTTTCACTAAAGCTCAGTTTAAAATTCGTTTACTCAAAAGCATCAGGTTAAAACTATTTTTGAACATCACTTCAAAAAAAATTCTAGATTTCCAAAGCAAAGCATAAATTATTGAAGAAAAATACTAGCATAAGAGAAGTGATCTTATGGATTATTGTTCTTTTTGGAATGCAATTTATGAAGCTTTTAACTTCACAGCATATTAGACACCTCAGGATATTTAAACATTACTACCACTTAACAGAAAATGCTTCAAGAAAAATCTGCATCTTTTAAATATTTGCTAAAACAATTGTAAAATATATGTTTTCTGCATTTTCCTTATTTTAATGTTTGCAATGTATGCCACAGAATCTTGTAGTGCTAAAGACTTGATCCTCCAGAGCAAGAGACTGAAAATGCTTAAAACCTTACATGTTTAGTATAACAGATAAATTTCAGCTAGGCTATTCAAAGAATTTATTGTTTATATAGCTGTTTAAATAATTGTCTTTAAGCAAATCTTAAAAAGTGATAATTTTCCACAAAATGGCGGTGTTATGTTATCAGCTGGGACTTTGACTGCTACATTATATCTAGTAATTGTTAAAATGTGAGTATGTGAAATTCTAATTTAGGAAAATAAAACCTCTCTGGTATCTCTTTGTAACACATTCTGACATGGACAATGGTTTTAAAAACATGAGAAAGGAATATAGAGCTTATGTTCTCCAAGTCACTAAGGAAGCTACAGATTCCTTCAAGCTAAAGCTTTATTATGCTAACAAAGTTGATAGACCATTTTGACTACTTGAAGAACATCAGGACATACTTAAAGGACCTAGATGGAAAGAAATCCGTAATCCCAAAGGTCCCACAGGTAAGGAGTATTCAAATGCCTCTGTACCATCTGACAGTTCTACTATGGTTCCACTTGTTGCCTTAAGGCATCCAACTTGGCCTAAATGTATAGTGCTCACTGAATAAGTATTGGTTGGAAGGAACCTTCCACGGTCATCTTGCTCAACCTGCTGCCTGACAGTCGCTGATTCATAGAAAGTCAGCCTAGCTTTCCTTAGCTGAGTCTTGAAAACTGCAAAGGAAAGGGCTTCACAGCTCCTCTGAGTGGTGTGTGCCAATGTGAAAATTTCTCCCAGTGTTTAAACTGCAATGTGTTGCTGCAAGATTATATCATGTTATTACATTATTTATCAGGAAGAGTTTTGTTCTATTACATGCATACCTAAATGTCATCCAGCTATGGGGTTAATCAATCTCTTCTCCCTTACAGTCATTGGAAGAGATGGCAGATATTGATAAAGCCCTTTCTCTCCACAAACTTGCAGTGAAGGCCTAGCGCTACCACTGACTTTTATAATTCCATGTAGGAAGGCAGGGAAGGAATCCATACTGAATCAGGAGCAGATGCAGTAGTGACTCTGGATCTGCGGAATATCCGTTTTTTTCCGTCAGGAAAGCTTCAGTTGTCTCAGGCAGCAAGGCAATCTTCACCTTTATCCAGAGGTGGTTTTGTTCGGGGGAAAGGAGCACCGTGTGGTGGATGAAGTGTACCATCTCAGCATATTTTTAATAGATTGACTTGAAATTTTCTAAGCCCTGACAGTTTTCCAAGAAATTGCATTGGCCTAATTAGAGCTGTACCAGAACTTCACTTACCACCATGTCTTTCTACCTACCCCCATTTTTCTTAATAAGGAGACTGAAATTTCTGTTAAGCTAGTCTAATAACAGGCTTATCCTGCTGCTTGAAGTCAAACTAAGAACTTTGAGATCAGCTGGAGAAAGGTACATGAGATACATCTGTATTAAAAAGGAACAAAGCTACATTAACAGATTCTCAAGGAGTCCTATACATTCTGAAGATATGTTAGCACTTACGTGTTGTGAAGCTATATCTGAGAGGTAGCAATATTAATAGAAAGTTTTAACCACCAAGAATTTGAAAAATTAAACTGTCAATTAGAAGAAACATAAAAAAGAAAAGAAACCTCAATAGTGGCTTTTGAAAACTTGGGCAAGAAAAGTGAAAAATCTCAAAGAACTGAAGTGGTTCTCTGTTATTTTTTAAAATGTAAAGCACTTGATCCCCATGCCAGTAAACATCTTTTAAATGATTCACAAAGTAAATGCTATTATTTCTCTTTTTTGTATCTTGGTGCCCTTTCAGAAACTCTTCAAAGACTTGTGAAGTGGCCCATTCATCTTCATGAGATACTGCCAGGCAAATGAGAACATCTCAGGGACATCGGTATAGATAGAAACCATCCCTGGGATGTCTCATGGCTACATTTCCGTGGGTCTTCTCATATTTTCTACTCTATTTTCATCTCTTATGAGCTTGCTGGTAATTAGATCATAAAGCTTTATAGTTAGATAAACAATTGTGCAGTATTACAATATTTCTTCTGCTATTGCATTCTTTTATAAGACTGCTGTGTATGTGCATGCACTGGAAACAGGAAAAGGATTTATTTGCCATTAAAAAATCAAATAAAACATCTGAGACAATGTTCCTCAGTATTGCACAAAAATCCTCAAGAAATTAGTAGAAAATTCACAATTTAAGCTACTCCATTTTCTCTTGCAGGATATCTTTATACAACATCTTTATGCTGAGACTTACACAAGACCAGTGAGCTGTGTAAAGACCACCTAAATGTTTTCAGTAGTAAGAGGACTTCAGCCACTAAAAGAACCTCAACTTAGAACTGAAATATGTTCACAGGCTCCCCCATCTTCTTTTCTGAGTCTTTTGGTTCTTCGAGTTTAAATCTTTCCATTCTCTTTTTTATTATGCTGTTAATAACTACTTTTTCCTAATTGGTAATTATTTTTTCTTTGTGAAATACTAGAAATGTGCTAGCAATCACTAAAGTGATTTTATATGTCTCTAACTACCTTCACTTCCATTGCCCTTTCTTTTAACTACGATCCTTGTCATTTAGCACTACCACCTGCAATTGATTCCTTGAATTCTGTTCAATTTACTTCATAGCCTTGTCATACTCCTTGACAGCCCTCTGTATAAAACATGCTGTCATTTAAATTATGAATGCTCCTATTGCTTCTTTGTAGCACTTTTCTGAGTTTTACAGGGTACACCTTCAGGTAAAATAAGTTTGACCTTGTTTCATGTGATCAAAGAGCAAGCAAGACTTCTAACTGGAATTAAGATCAGCTTCGTCTCTAATACTGCCAACAGCAAGGTTACACCATCTGGATTGTTCCCTACAAAATAAGGTAAAAGAAGTCAGCTTGTGAGCTCAATAATGAAACCTCCTATCTGCTAAAGAGCTGAGGGGATTGTAGCAATTAGAAGGAATTATTTATTTCATATAAATATATAGAGAGGAAATAATAGCAAACAAACTGAACATCTCTGCCAGGCATTCATTTTCATCTAATCCTACCAATCGACAGGGGTGGGAGTTGAATGAGCTTTTCTAAACATGCTGGGTTCAGTCCTGCAAAGACATACAACTGAGGTCGTATGATCATTTCAGGTTTTTAGGTACTTAGACACTCTCATCATCTGAATTGGTCACATACTTATTTGAATTGAAATTAGCACACCACAGCCATTTGTTTCAAGAGATTGCTGGGACTTTATAAAGCAGTTGCAAGCTAAGGAAGCAGTTGTTAATTACTTCTCTCTTCATTTGTTTAGTATAACAGAACTCGAAAATTGGAGATTATGAGGATTTTGCTATCATAAACTTCAGACCCTGATAAGAACTTAAATTCATCTAAGACTTCCTTGGAAGTTTTTGGAAATCCATAGCCAAATGGTACAGACTGAAAAGCCTGAAAATCTTTAGGCCATGATTTTCAAGCAGCATATGTATTTTTTTAAAAAATGCATCTAGCTTTGTCTTCATGAAATACTTCATGATTTTAATATGACATCACCAAATGGAAGAGATTAAAAAGAAATTATATAGGAAATCTCACAGAAAAGGAAAAGCAGTTCTGACAAAGGCCGGGCTTTCTTAATACAATGAAGTATTGTTAAACCTCATATTACAGAAAAACTGTTTTAAGTAAAATATTCTCCCACTTTAGCATATAAACACTTGAAAATGCATTACAGCCTACACTGAACACTCTGTAAAGAAAAACAGCAGAAGTAGTTAACACATTAAAAATATAATGCTTCAGGCCAAATACTTTTAGAAACACTGATTTTTCTTTCCATTTTAAGGATTAAGAGATTTTGCATTGCATGAAAGAATTCTTATTTCAGGCCATCTGCCCCTATTGCATTTTGGTTTTGATTTGGTGTCTAGACTAGTATCTCTGCTCTTGTAATTAAGATTTTAAAATTGATTTGTCTTTTGGTTCCAGTAGATTAAGATAGAATTTGTCTGAAAATGATACTATATTTTCAGGGGTGCTCACGTATTTTCTTATAGAATTAAAAGAAACATATTAAGACTTCAGTGAAATAAAACATATGAAGACTTCAGGGTTAGCCTCTTGAGCTCCTTCAGCAGCTTTTGCTCCTGTTCAGTTGGGCTTTTTCTTAGGCTTATGTGAAGAACTTACATAACTGCTTTGTTACTGAAAATTGCAAAGGTAGAGTTGCTGATTTTCAGAAGTTGTTTAAAGACAGGTCATAGTGACTCTGGGGTACTTTGATAGGAGTTAAAGCATGAGGCCCCCATGAGATGCATTGAAGAGCCTCTAGTCTCCACATCCTGTTGTAGGTGGTCTCTGTACCAGGGTAAGTTCCTCTTTGAGGCCAGAGGGTGTAGATTTCAGGCTGATGCGGACGAAACCAGCCCAAGTTTTGAGCAAGCTTCATCATTAGTGGTCCTTGATCTCTTGCAGGGAGGCTTCATATGAGAAAATCAGCAAAGCCGTATACTGCATTGGAAATCAGTGATACTGTATTTTATAGCTAGCAAATGTATAGGGCTTTGACTTTGCTGGAGGCCTGCTTACTATATGTTGTTCAGGTTTAGCCTACAGTTTTATAACATATCAATAGATTTTTTTTCCTTCTTTACATGCAATAAACTCCAGAATCATCCATTTAAGAATTATGAATATAATCCTGCCAAAGTTCCACTTTGATGTTTGTTTTATTTTAATGGTTTGAGGTTTTTTCTTTGAGTTTTTGTTCTTTCTCTTCAGGAAATTCTTTCCTTTTGTGTAGTTCCTTTAAAATGTTTTTGCATCTCATGCGGCAGCAGAGAATGAGAAATATCCCTCATTCCACTTACAGTAAAAATTATTTTCAGACAATTCATAGACCCACCAGTTCTAACAAAATCATACGCCAAATGAATCTCTTCCTCCTTAGAACAAAGTTGCTGGAAAATCAACACAATATTATTCGGTGAGAGATACAACAGAGTTATTATATTTATGATTACAGTACCTGTAAACCATCAAGATTTTTAACAGTATAAGTAAAAACATTGAAAGCCTTTCTGAAGTTTACCACCTAATTTCTGTTTCTACCCTTTCTTTAAAGAAGCATATAATAATAAAATGTGTTATAGAAAGAAATAAGATACATTTCTTGTGCTGGTAAAATTATGTAACTGTTTGATTATGTCAATATTGGCTTGGAATTCAATTTTTTTTTAATCTAATTTGAATATGTATTGACTGTATTCTTAAAGTGGAAGTGACAGCAGTAGACCCTTATGAAGACTATAGTTTAGGAGAGAAATGTGTTGGTGACCTGTAGCTGAAAGGCTGTCCTGTGTTTAGGGTTGAGGTACAGTGGGGCTCAGGAAAATGGAGTCAAGATAGACCTTGGAAACACTGCATCAGACCTGTATACCAAGTACTTGATCATTTGGGGCTATAAATCATACTTTGTAGTTTCTTTATTTAGAATACTATATAGGAAAAAAAATCAACTTATCATCTGCTCTTCAAGATGTGCCAATATAAACTAGAACTAATTAAATATATTTATTTCGTAAGATGGTTGATTGTACTTCCTGATCAGAGAGGACACTTCCTTACTGCATGAATAGGAAGAGCCAGTTTTGGTAGTACTAGACTGGAGTGAACAAATAACTGTTCTTCCTGAAACAGTTCTCAAGGGAAAGACAGCCTGAAGCATTAATGAAAGTGAATTACTCCTCTTTTATGCTTTTTATTTACTTATTACAATTGGAACATGCTTGATCTATAAATTTTCATCTCTAAATTAAATCAGTTTTGAATCAGTATGTTTTGATAAAAACATAAAACTTAACATACTGTGCTACCATACACTGCTCCTTGAGAGCTAAATCTCTCTGACAGCTCTTTTACTTCTGACTACAAGTTGGAATTCAGTTCAGAAAGTGTAATTTCAGAGACTTCAAACAAACTGTTCTTTCATTTATCATCACTTTTAAGTCAATAGTTGACTCTTTTGCATCAGAAAGGAAAATAGTGGGCAATTTGGGGTAAATTAATATTTTTTTTCCTGCCTCTCAAGTCAAAGATATTGAGATGACGCTGCAAAGATTTATATACCATATCTCTTCATTACTCTAGTAAACTTAGTAAACACCTTCAGTGCTTTCGTTCAAGAATAGAGTTTATTTCTTTTGCATCTTTGCTGTTGTTGGCCTGGGCTGCGATACTGGTTTTGTAGTTGTGACATTCACAACATTGTCCAGGGAATAAATTCTTTGGTGTGAGACTAGGCTGAGCTCTGTTAAAGTATTTAGATGTCCAGCAGAATATTAACTTAGTAGCTTCAAGTTTACTGAAGCTAAACTGTGTGCTTCTGCACTATAGTGCAGTCAGTGCTGACTTTGGTATTGATCTGTAACCATGGCTTTTCCATAACCTTGTAGTGTTTAGCATCAGTTGTATGTTGGGCAAAGTTCCTTGGGTCAGGCTGATAGCTCAGTTTCGGTCACATGCTTGCTATTAGGTTACATGTACATAGGGTAGAAAGGTTTAGTGTGGGGTTTTTTTGGCTTCTTTGTGTTTTCTTTTTATTTGTTTGGGGGTGGTTTTGTTTTGGTTTGGGTTTGGGTTTGGTTTGGTTCAAATGGATGTATATTTACAAATACAGGTAAAGAAGCATGTGTTCTTCTGTTCTGGAGCGAATGTTTCATGGCTTGAGCTCATGCGATTCACAGAATGCAGAATTCACAATTTGAAACTATGTTCAGAAAATTCAAACTCTCTTTTAGGGACTGCATTTATGACCCAATTTCGAAGAAGGCAAAGTACCTTTTGCTCTCACTTCTAGCAACTGTTCAGGAAGAGATTCAGTACTTGTTTTCATATTAGTGTTCATATTTCCTGACAGCTTACTTGCTGAGAGAGAGTAAACTGTGGCATCTGGTAGAGTAGTGGGAAGAAATGGGATATCTAGGATCAACCATTTTGGTTGCTCTAAAAGACAAGATTATTGTGCTTCAGTCTCTCATCACTGCTCTGGCCTAGCAGGTGACTGCTGTTCTCTGACTCTTCTTTAATGAACCCTGTTGTGTCCACATGTTTCCAAGGACAAGTGCCACTTCTTGGACGAGTGGAAGAGATTCACTTCTGTTGGGATCACATCGTTGTCAGGCGAGAAAAGGTTTTTTCAAACAATCTCATCATATAGGCTGAAAATACTTTGCATCTAAACAGAAACAGAAAAAAATATGATTGCTGATGATGATTAAAGGCACAATATAGCAGCAGACATGAAATATCTAAGTTTATAAGTGAGATCACTTGAGGATTTTAATTGCTCTGTTTTATATAAAAGTGAAATAAGGTGCTGAACTCATGCTACTGAGTTCAGGTGTTATAATAAAGGACTTAGCATTCTTGCCTTTCAGACCAATTACATTTTATTTAATTTGCTATTTTCAGCATCCGGAATATAACCATAGTAACTGTAAAATTCTTGAGGAGGATGCCAGATTATTATTACTAGACACTAGATTTTTTTCATAGCTAGCATTCACGGTAAAATTCTGTAAGTTAACTAGGATTCTTTCTATAAGTTTCTATTATCAGACAGTTTACCAGCTGCTTAAAGATTTAGCTATTAGTATTAATAAGTACTGTTCGAAATAAAAGAGAAAAGTTTAACAAATCTTTTCTGAGTATCATTTTTCTTCGTCTCTGCTGTGGGAAATGGAGTTTTCCTATTTCTTGAATTTAGTAGTTTTTTAAGGAAAGGCTGTAGCAGAGATCTGACTGCCTCTGCAGTATGGCCCTACCCATCACAACTGGGAAGGATGTCCTCTGGTTCAATAAAAAATTATAATTGGTTTTCTGGAAGTATATATAATCATCAATTTTGTATTACATTTTCACTTTTCAAAGATTATGATGTTTAGGCAGGACTAACCTGTACAGTTTTATGAACCTAGCAAAACTTGTAGTTGTTTGACTTTGAATAATCAAAAGAGGTTTATCCACTGCAGGGAAATTCCAGCTCACATTGTTTACACAAAATTGAGTTAATAATGAGTCAGCCTGTCTGTGGATAATTAGGAAGGCAGAAATAAACACCCATTTCACCAAAACAATGCTCATTTTGTGGTGTTTATTCTGCACTAGTTCTTGGTAAAACTTGAAGTCCTGAAAGTCAAGAGTGTTGATGTCCTAGTCCTGTGACTTCTCAAGTCTGTAGTCACTGTGTTAAATTCTGTAAACAGGAAGGCATTTGGTAAATTCTTCCTTCAAGAAGAGACTTTCTAAATATTTAGAAATCTAAATATTGTGTATTTCCACAGAAGGGCAGAGATGCTGGTGAAGGGTCTGGACCACAAGTCTCATGAGGAGCTGGGGTTGTTTAGTCTGGAGAAAAGAAGGGTTAGGTGGGACCTTACTTCTCTCTACAGCTACCTGAATGGAAGTTGTAGCCAGGTGCAGGTCAATCTCTTCTCCCAGAAAGAAGGGATGAGACGAGAAAATGGTCTCAAGTTGTGCCAGGGAAGGTTTAGATTGGATATTGGGAAAAATTTCTTTGCCAAAAGCATTGTCAAGCACTGAAATGGGCTGACCAGAGAAGTGTTTGAGACTTCATGCCTGGAGGTATTTAAAAGATGTGTAGATGTGGCACTTAGGCATATTGTTTAGTGGTGGCTTTGGCAGTACTGGGTTAATGGCTGGACTCCATGATCTTAAAGGTCTTTTGCAAGCTAAATGATTCTATAAAAATATTTTCTTGTTAACCTTGTTGCCATTTCTTCTTGTAACTTTCTCTATAGAATTCAGTCTACTACATCTAGGAAAATATATCTTGAGTTTGTGCACTTAATTACGTGTTCTTAATGTTTTCTCATTTATTTAAAAGCAATGAGAAATTGAAACTTTTGTATTTGGTAAAAAGATTATATGAAAATGTCCCCAAACTATAATGATTTATCAAGAAAGGATATAGCTCAGATATGTTTCTGTTTAAAAAACTGAAAGCAGAAAAAGCAGATCTCAAAGATTTCAGAATATTACTCTGTACCTTGTACATAGAATTTGAAATCATGGTCTACAGCCTGCTTCATGTCGTTCAGCCTAAAAATATCCTCCTTCAGGCTTCCTGTACCCTACAATTTTTTTATTAAGATTTTATTTTTTAAGCTTTAAAATCTTCTGAACTTCAGAAAGTACTAACCTTCAGAATCCTTCAGCTTCTCATAAGAGGATCACTGCTGGGAAATTGATGCTTCCTATCTACGCAACTCAGTATTGGGTCACAAATGAAGAACTTTGTACCTTGCATGGATAGTATCAATTCCTCATCATGGAATTTTTCTGGATGCTGATACTAGTTAGGTAGAAGAAATGAATGAATATGTGCCTCAAAGGGAAAGCATTTTCCTTCTGAATATTTATAGGTGTTAAATTTAGCTTTATTAGAACATATTCATGTTTGGCTGAACAGTCAGTTAATAAAGGAAATGAATTGTTATGTGTAACATTCAAAATACTTTGAATAGGCACTAAATTCAGAGGCACTTATTTTCCATTTTTTAAAGAGATGTTTATTGCCCATGTTCCTCTTAGTAAATAAAACACTTCTCTTCGCAGTATAGTAGTAGTGCCATATAGGCAGTGATGCAGTGACACGTGGGTACAATAGATAGCAAAAAAAGATACCTAAACCAGGGATACTTAGAACACTTTTCTGAAACGCGTGTTTCTGATGAACACAGAAATGTATGCTTAAGGAAATACATAATCTTTTGAAAGAAATTGTGAATAATGATTGGTATGAAGACCGTCTGCATGCACACACTCTTCCTCATCTTTGTCTTTATCAGGTATGGCTGTTAAAAATGGATTAATATTTTCACAGAAATGACAATTTGACAGAAGCTTTCCTTCATTATAACTATTAATCATAAGAACTATGAATGCATTCTACTTCTTTATCTGAAGGAAAGTTTAAGGAAAGCACATGTGATGGGTAGTGTACTATTAAAAGTACAGAAAACATTGAAGCAAACACAGTAACTGTGGCAATATATATAAAGTTGTAAAGTTCTTGAGGTAAAAAATGTCATAACCTATTACAACACTTCTGTATCTTCTACCCTTTCTCATGTTCCATACTCAAAATGGAGACTAAAATAATTTGCTCCTCCCTGCTCTCCCCAAAAGTAATATGCATGGTTTGTAAATTTTGATGAATTTTCATCACCCTGACAAATCGTAAGAAGCAGCTGTTTGGTGGCCACTTCTGTCATGAATCTCCTTTACAAAGTAGTCAGTAAAGCTCCTGCTTCTTTCCCTCATGCAAGCTCTTACACTGATGCCAGTTTTGGGTGTATTTTCTGCGCTGAAAATACAAAGGCTCTATATCTGTGTGCATGCTGTCTTCTAAAGGTGGCCCTGATGTTGACTGGAAACCGTAGTATGTCATTGGTTTTCACTATAAATTTGTAGAAGGCTACAAGCTGAGGTAATAATCCTCACATGATTCAAAAGATCAGGCTGGACACAGGGGGAGTGCGCACCCTCCTGTCACAATAGAGCTCCTTCTTAGAAAGAAGTCTAATCCAGGAGGTGATGGGGAGGCCTGAAGTGTGATTGTGTGGTTCAGATGTTGCCTGGGTGGCTTTGACAGCTCTTCCTTGAGTCCCTTCTGGTTTTCCACATGACTTTCGATGTAAAGTTCTTAGGCAAAACTCTTGATGGAGAAAATGTAATTACAAGTTATTATCAATTATGAGAAGTTGCTTGTATGATACTTCTAAATGATTCCCATTCCATGTAAGAAAAGTAGTGCATCACTTGTACCTTTAATGCTTAGTTCAGAGAATCTAAAATTTCCTGCCACTGTAATACAGAATTTTGGTAACATGAGTAAAGAGAGTAAAATATAGTTTTTAATCATCTAGCTGTAAATTAAATTAAACAAGGCAGTTAAATGACACCCTGAAACCTGATCCCGTCAGATCTTGGAAGCTAAGCAGGATCAGCCCCAGTTAGTACTACTTGGATGGGAGACCTCCTGGGAATACTGGGGCCTCTAGGTTCTAGTCCTGAGGACTTCACTGTCACCTTCCAAGCTTGCTTGGCCATGGCAGATGAACCTTAGGAGTTAAAGGGTGGGGCCAGTTCTGCGCACGCTGTGCCTCACCTAAAAAATCCACTGCGCAAGCTTGAAGGACACACCCACATGGGTACAGCCCTTCCCAAATCTTCATTCATGAAGCCTAGCCATCATCATCAATTAAATCAAACTGCATAAAACTAATGAAAGAGCAGGAAACAAAATCTATTAATTACTGAATCTTCATACTTCCTTGTTATATGTGGTTTCACAGTCTTCAATGAACCACACATTTTCACCTCTAGTATCAAGAAATTTAACAATGTTCTCAAGTAGCAAGCTTTTTTTTATTCATGAACCCCCTGGATACATACTGAGTACTGCTCAGATGCTGAGCCCTGGTGAGACACATCTGGAGTGCTGTCTTCTGTTGTAGGCTTCCCAGTACAAGAGAGACATGGACATACTAGTAGAGTCCAGCCACAAAAATGATTGAAGGCTTAGAGCCTGTGTCACATAGGAAGAGTCAGAGAGAGCTTAGTCTGGAAAATAAAAGACTTAGGAGGGATCTTATCAATGTATATAGATACCTGGTGTGAGAGAGTAAAGAAGATGGAACCAGACCCTTCCAGGTGGTGCCCAGTGACAGGATGAGAGAAGTGAGCATAACATGATAGGGAATAGAGGGAATTCAGTTTAAACATATAAAACCAGCAAGTTTACTGTGGGAATGACAGAACACTGGAATAGGTTGCCACCTGAGGAGTTGTGGAGTTTCCATCCTGAGAGATATTCAAAACCTGACTGGGCATGGCCCTGGGCAACCTGCTGTAGTTGAACTTGGTTTCAGTGGGAGTTTGGACAGGATGATCCCCAGAGGTCCATTCCAACATCATATTTAATTTGATCTCTAACTCTAAGGGTTAGCCAAACAGCTCTGAATCATACAGACACACTTTTCATTCAGTGTCAAGGTTCTGTAGCATAAATAGCTTTTCTTTCATTACCAGCAAATGCTTCAGAGGTACCGACAGAGGTGGTTTGGGACGTCAGTGCTGTCCATTGTGGAAATACAGACCCAGTTTCAGAAAACACTGTGATTAGGAAAAGGCTACACAGATATCATCAGTATATGAGCAGTTTTCAGTAACCATCACCAAAGTGCTTCCTAAACTGAGTTACTTCATTCTTTATTAATCAATTCTAATGGTATCATTGTTTTCATTTGTTTTCTTCTACATTAACAGCTTGAAGTAAAATTTAAATGCCAAATTCTCCCTTAAATAGTCAATTCCCATTAGGCATATAATTTCAAATTATTATTTTTTTAATTAATGTACAGGATGGTTTGCAAGCGTCAGATTATACTTATTTCTTGCTCTGTAGCTTCAAGAAAATTTCAGTGCAAGTTTTTTGCAAGAAACAAAGGCAGATCTGGGTGAGAGTTTAATGTTTTTTTATCCCTCAGAAGTTATAAAGCAAATTATTTATTTCACAAAATGTGACAGTAGGTTTTAATAAAACACTTACCAAAACACATCAACAAACCTAGGCTACTGTACATAATTTTAAACTGAGCAAATATCAAGCACTCCATCAGCAAGGTCAAATCAGAAAATTACTCTCTACTGAACTGGAATTAGATAAACAAATTAAATCCTCAAGTTAATGCCAGAAATAGCCTATCTCTATATGTCTTCTGTGTGAGTCTAAGGATGTGGCTGCATATGTGCATTGCAGATCCTAACTAAATAATTTTGAGAGTTGCTTCAGTAAATAATTTGAATAGTAAGTGCTTTAATACTGCCAAAGGGCTATGCTCTAACATCTAAATTCCACTTTGAAAGGCAATATTAAAAAAAAATAATCGAACACATAAACTTACATGCAGATTTAAACCTTTACCATATATTTATCCAAGAGGAGAACACCAGTTTTACTGGAAATTTACTGAAAAATAGAAGTTTATCAGATCTTATTTATCAGAAAGTGCCATGTTACAAGCTCCAGTCTTCTAAAAACTGCCCAATACTGAAAAAAATCCTTGAGCAAATTTTCCCCCTCTGTATGGACTCACTGGTTGCTGTCACAGTAGTAGTAGTGCATTTAAACATAGTAGCCATGCAGAGGTTGCATGGGTACGTTATCATTTCTATGAATTAAAAATATAAAGGACAGTTCCAAATTAATAAAAACAAAATTAAGAAGAATGAGCTGCTAAAGGCATAGCAGAGCTTGGGAACTCTTTCCCTCCCATAGGACAGGTCTACACAAGGCAGTGAAGCACAACTCCAGCTACTGCTAATGAAGCTTGTCCAATGTCAGAAGTGATACACTGGATGCATGTTAGTAGTGCCCTGATGCTCAGGTGTAGCACTGCAAATACACCGTAGATAATTCTTGGTGTCATATGTTAGGGCTCAGTAACTTGGATAGTCTGAAACTGAAGCATTGCACAAAGCCAGTGGTTTTTTTATAATGGTGAAGGTGTTTTGTACGTAAGTGAAGAAAATAAATCTCTACACCTGGCTGCCTACCTCCCTACCCATGACCTATTTTATGGAATATTAATATGCAGTTAAAAGTGGCAAATACAAGGTAATTGTTAAATCTACAAACACTTGTAGAACTTTTCCTATCGCTTTCTCTCTGCTTTATAGTTTTACAGAGGGCAGATTAGGACCCAAAGTTTGAAAGAATAAAGAATTCTTCCTGAAAGCCAAAAATCCCAGAAACTTTTCTTCAATCCTTCCATCTCACCAATCCCATTCTATTTGTACATGAAGACTAAATGCCTGTCTCAGGGCTTAATACAAACTGTCATAGCATTCCTTTTGAATAAATGAAGACTATTTATCGCTCTTTACACATGACTAGAGAAGGTCTATCCTGTGGGAAATGACACTCTTGTGTCAGTCCTATCCCAGCTTTATCAGAACCATAGAAATGGCTACAACTGGGATTAGTTTGCAAAAACAAAAAATTAAAATTTAGTTGTTATTTTCTCATCAAGTCTGAATGTTCTCTCATTCCTGTCACGCCTTAGAAACAGTAACTCAAAACCTCCTCTTCTTTTGCTTCATATGCTCTGCTCTGTTTCATGTGCTTTTAAAATTTTTTACAATGTCACTTTTTTATGATATCAATAAATGAGATCATAATTAAAATCTGGGTAGATCAACAGTGTCTTTGTGTAATCTCTTAATGCTGTACTAATATTGGACATTGGTCTTTTTTCAAACCCTCTGTTTAATATGTCTGTCCTAGTTCCTAATTTACTTAAAGATTAGCCTTGGTAAGCCAAGCCATGAGTGTTTCCCAGCAATCAGCTGATTTATTTTTCAATTTTTCTTTTACATGATTTATTACTTGCTGAGGGAGCCTAATTAAATCTGATGGACTGTGGGTATACATCTATTGGAAAATTGACATTTTATCACCAATTAGGCTGTACTCCTTTTCTTAATATGCTGCTAGCTGGCTTTATATCACTTTAATTTACAGGATTAGGAAATGCTTCTTCCTCTGTTTTTTAACGTATTTGTTTTCAATTAAAGTTTTGAGGTGTTTTATTTGGAAAATAGAAGCTGACATGTAAGTCAGAAGAAAACTATACAGGCAGTAAAGTTGTATGTAATTGGAAGGCATAATCATCTTAAATATGCTTCTCCTTTTCTTCATTTGTATTCTCTCTCCAAAATACATCCCACAGTTTGATAAATTACGCTTCTCTGCGTTGAAGCTGGAATTGCTTTCTTTGTTTCCAAACCATTTTGCAACAAGAAACTCCTAATGATTTCAACAGTAATATCTTGCTAAACTGTAGTACACGCATGTTACATTTGAAGATACTGCTGCAGAAAAGATTGCCCCCTGACTTCTTGTCCCGAGGGTCTTGTACCAGTTTGTATCTTTCTTTAGACTCCAGAAGAGTGACTGTGGCACACTGCAGCATTGAAGGCATGGGGCACTGTTGTAGGGAGTTTAACCCAAAGCAAGAATCAGAGCTGCTGTAGGATTGCTTAATGCCTGTTAACTTTCTGTCTCTGCAGCTGGTCATTAGAGAAAAACAGCAGCAAAGCAGATACAGACAAATTGCATGTACACCCCCATTTATATTTAGAGTATATGCTTTTGATCCTATATGAACTATTTCTTAGGCTCCTCATCAAAGGAATTGAAGAAAGAACTGTTTCTGACAAAAAAAAGGTCTGCAGTTATACACCGAATATCTCTTCTCCCAGAAACACTGCGGCCATTTGCAACCAGCCTTGGGGGAGCAGACCCTGACCCATGCTATTTCCAAAACCATGTTCAAACATAGTGTGAAAAAGGGCTTGTTGATATAGTGGATATAACTGTTCAAAGAAAACTGCCATCAGTTTCACAGTCTGGCCAATCCTTCACCACTAGATGAGTTTTCTTATATGTACCAGTATGGATTTATTTGTAGAGGTTTTCTTTTGCACAGTTCAGCCTTGTGCTGCAATCCGAAGATTTCACTGTATTCCATTAATATAGATTGTAGGATGGGGAAAATCAACACTGAAATGTCTTTGCAGAGTAGTGAAAGTGGGACTGGGCTTCATAAAATTCTGGAAAAAGGAAAACAAGACCAAATGGATATCTGCCACAGTTATAACCGCACTGATATAAATAAAACCAGTAAACACTATTTTAACCAGGCACTACCCAGTATGTAGTGTCACAATATGTGTCATAATAGATAATCTTCACAATAGGTTTCCGATATGATGTGTTGCATTTATGTAGGGGGTTTTTGCACACACTGTGATACTAGTTAGGTTCTACACTTATCTACATTTTCTCTTAATTTTCAGTAAGTGTTAATGACAAAATTCTAGAGAATATAAAGCCTTCATATTAAATATATTCAGTTATGGGTAAAGTATTTGCTCTATACCAGTAGCCCTGCTCAACAAGAATATTATCTATGGACTACAGGATTATTGAGCAAAACAGCCTGAAAAAATTACAGCATATAAATTAAAAGGCTGCACTGTTGTTTACATTAGAAATACATGGTATCTCAGTGATACAAGGAACATCTCTGATGTATGATGTCAGAAACAAACAAGAATGATATTTATTGGTGCAACACTGAAATCAATTTTTATAAATAGATTTGGTTATCGGGCTGTGATCTGAGGCACCTAAGGTGCCAGTACATTAATTTCTTTACTGTTTCAGAGCACAGTAACTTCTAGAGGTGCACAGAGAACCACAGAGTTTAAGCCTTAGTTCTCTTGTCCTCCTTCAGTGAGATCTGCTGGAGAATGTCTGCTCTTGCTACTTTAATATGTCCTTTGAATTCTGCCCCTATTGATGACCACTTGTGTTGGTATATGCTGGGTATCTGCCTTAAAAATATACTTTTAAAAAGAGATAAATTGCTTTGGCTTCTAGAGGGATTGTAAGTCTAAGCTTTCTCCCTGAAATGACAGTACAGGTGTATAAATAGAAGTGTAGGTTTTTCAGGATGAGTTTGGATGAAACCTTAAAGGTTCCTCTCCCACTAACAGATGTTTAGGGTCCAGTGACAGCAAATATTCTATTCAGCTGCTGCTGAGACCTTCAGAGGAGCCAAGTATGTTACATTTTGCCCTAAAAGTGGACACAGTGTACTATTTTTTTAAACAGAGTAACTGATACTTCATGCAGATAAACTAGGGAAAAAGGTTATTAACATGACCAAAAAGAGTAACCTTACTGAATTACAAGGAAGGTTTTCATGTGTGTTTATGAATTTACTTGATGACCTGTAGCACTAAAGACTCTGGATTGCTATTATTTGATTTTGTTCTAGACTTACAGACAGCTCTACGCAGATTGTAGCGATGATGGAAATTAAATGTATATTAAAAATACCATTACTGAATAGTTCTAGTATAATAAGTAGCCTGCTTCATAGCACATTATTATTCTCATGATGATTTAGCAACTTGTATCACAGATGCATTAGATGAACTAGCAACAGCAGTAGATGTAGCAGCATAAACATCATGCTCCACTGCCTGCCCTGTGCTGAAGAAATTACAGTGTGAGAGGAAGGAGCACAATACTGCAAGTGATGAGACTGACAGCCATGGAAGTGATGAAGTCTAATGAAATCAACAACATGTAGGGTACATAATCACCAATTTTTATGACGGGGTTTTTATGACAGGGAAAGGTGGACCTGCTATCATTATACATAAACAGACTTGTTAAGACAGTTTCTAAAAGATCAAGACCAGCATACGTAGTTTTAAATAGATAAGAAAAGTTGGTTGAATCCAGCAGATCTTCTAACACAATCTCATCCTGTCTCCTACCAGTATAAAGATTTTGAATTTTTTTTTTTTAATTTTTGATTATTATTCTCATCTGGCTTTAAAATATTTTGTAGTCCTTTCTTGTCAGGAATGGCACACTGTCTTTAACCCACATGTTCAACAGAGAGCTTGGCTGATACCACCATGTTCCTAGCACTATGTGAGCAATACATGTGCTACTGCAGCTGCAGAACAAATTGCCCAGGAAGACCTGTTGGGAAAGGGGTGTGTGTGTTTGTTTGTTTGTTTGTTTTTCTGGGAAGAATTCAGGATTTATAAAAATTATTTCATTTATAACTGACCAGCTTCATTGTGAGGCATGACAGAAAGCATGTTGTGTTTATTTTCCTATAAGCTGGTACACTGAGCTTTCATGTAGGTGGAGCAAAGGAAAGAAAGATTGCTTCTGCATGGTGCCCTCACTGCATTTACTATAGGTAGAAATGGACTGCAAAGCTGCTAGGTGTGCAATTCCCAGAAAAAAAAGTTAGTCCACAGCACAAGCAATTGAAAGAATACCTGGTTTTGAGGTTTTTTTTTTCTTCTCTCATTTATCAAAAGTCTTTGAGAAGTACTTATAAGGAAATTATCCCTGTTGCTGATCTGGGGATCTCGTAGATGTGACAGAAAGATAATTCTCAGTTTACTGAACTTGTACTATCTCAAGGAACAACACATAATCCTGTGTATAAACTGCAAAACCTTGCTGTTCTGCATATTAAAAAGCTCTGAACTCATAATTGGTTAAAGTAAACTTACTTTTGTACCAACACTGTCACTTCTGTTTGCATTGCTTTTTTTTATTTTTGGATTTCAAATTAAAAAAAAAAAAGTGGAAAAAGCTACAAGCATTTCCTTTAATTTAAATTGTCTTTTGTAAGCATGGGAAGCCATAATTAAACACACTATTCTAGGTCAAGTCTTACCTGTACCTTGTAAAGAAGCACAGTATTTCCTTCTAGGTATGTAACTATCTAACTTAAAATGTTCTGGAATTGCATACGACTTTTTCTTTATTAACTGTATTACTTTGTTTGGAGGACTGTGATCAGTTAACCAATTCTTTACTCTCTTTTCCTTGCCACTCAGATGCTTAAAGAAGAAATTCTTGTTAGTAATGTCCAAGATGTGTTTTGTACCATTACATTTAATCCTCTTTCTATCACTTAGATCTTCAGCATCACTTCATTTTTTCAGTGATCTTCCTTCTTAACTAATAATTTTCACCTTTGTGTCACCACATTTTAGCAGCATGCTTCTGTGCAAAAATCATTACTACGAATATTAAATGAGACTCATTTCAAGTATGATTCTGAACAAAAAAAAAAGCACTTGTGACTCTTCCCTAGCTCAACAATTCAATTTTACACTCCCATTTACTCAAGTCTGTAGCCACCTTTGTAGTCCCATATCAGTCCTCTTCTTGTCTGGCTTTTTGCAGATCTTTCTGCACAGTTTCCCAATATTCCTCAGATGAGTGAGAAATTGTACTGATATCTTAGCAAAGTATTTATTGCTCAAAATTTAACTTTTCATGCCACTGGAGATTCTATTCATCTCAAAGTATGTATAGCACATCCGTCACCAAAGTCCAAGGAACTGGTGGCAAACAGAAAAATTTACATATTTACATATAAAGCCCCTCAGAGGGTTGCTGCATTTAAACACTGAAAGTTCTCCTTCATGTATACAGTTTTTCAAAGCACTTAGGGATTCTTCATACTTAAATTCCCAGAAAAGTAAAGGATTATTTGTATTAGTTCTTGTGTAAAACCATAAGAAAATGCAACTAAATCAGGGAAAATTTATATATAGTTTGCTTACTGCTTGATTACACCAAGACACACATGTGAGGTAGTATTCGTTTTATGGTCAGAGTTAAAATAAGTTCTTTCAAAGAACACTTTAATAATAACATGAAGGCAAAATTTTAAGTTTTTTGTTCTATCTAGTGTTTTTAATCTCCATGACAAAACTTGTTAGTATCATTTAACAGCACGGAGAATAACTCTGCCAGTTTCTGTACAGTCCCAACTGAGAAACAGCTTTTCTTCCCCCTCTTTACTTGGTGACATTTTCCTTTTGGTTATTAAAAATAGAAAAGGACAGCTGTGTACTTAGATGTGCATTAACTTCATAAATTGTTAATTCTGAAAAGACATGCTGCTCACAGAGGGAGGTAGTCTAATGTTGTGGACTGCCATTGAGTGACTATCACTGCTTCTTACATTTGAAGGCATGCACATCAGACAATATTTACTTCTCTACAAATTGAGCCCATTCTCAGGGTGCCCCTTGATACAAACAAGACTTTTACTTATTTCTGAAAAATGCTCAAGTAAAACCAATGGGATGAACTGACATGGTTGTCTAGCTTGTGTCCCTGAGCAGAAAGAAGTGGGAAGCAGATTTGCAGCAGAAATTCAGCACTGATACTTATCCTTAGAAAGCACTAGCTCCTAGGTCTTCCCCGAAGGCTCTCTTGGGTGACTCTGTCCTGATACCCAGGCTGGGTAAGAATTAGGATATCCGGCCATGTGTTAAACACAAGCAGGATATCTGGCCGCACTGCCCTCATGGTCAGTGCTGCAATGTACCTCTTTGCAGGAGGCAGGTGCCCATTTTCCTACATAGGTGCTGCAAAGCAGGGTTGGACAGGCATCACCAAGAGATGTTAAGAACCTGCTGTGGCTGGCAGGCCAGAAAAGGAGCATGGCACATTCTTTTGGATATTTATGTCCCAGTTAAAGAAGGATTTTATGTTGGACTTCATCCAATGTTACTTTTGTTAGCTTTGTCTCTGGACAGCTACTGCATATACCATTTCCAAACCTCTTTCACTCATTCACTTATCAGCCATAAGCTTTTGCTCAGACTTTACCATTAAACTGAAATGCTCAATGTGCTTAGCAAAGTCTTTATCAAAGAAACATGAGGGGGATAAACCTTGAAACTTTTCATTGCTTACATGACAGGAAAGTGGCAAATATCTCTAAGCCGTGTTCCAGTTAGGGGAAAGCTGAAAGCCACATCAAAAAGAGAAGATTTAGGCATATGTGGTCAAACTTCTACAGCTAAGTGCAGCACATCATCCTAAGAAACTCAACTCAGCTATCACTTCACTGTGGAAACTCTTGCAATCTCTAGTAGAGTTTCCTGCTTTCCAGGCTTTTAGTTGTCCATATATGTGTGCCTACTGAGGTTGTTACACAAGGCAGGAAATAATTCATCATCTAATAGTGATGAATCCTTTTCTAGCAGCTATGTTTTGAAAAACAGGACCTATAAAAAATGGACTGCAAGGGCAATACAATAGTTCCAATACAGAATATAATCCTAGTAGAGCTGTTTGATGATGACCATGACACCATTTCCGAGTTTTTGGAAACGAAGAGGTTTTAGCAGGTAATAAAAAGAAAAGGAGCAGAGAACCTCCAGGTCCAACTGCAATATTGCTGAATACAGGAGCGTGTCTCTCTTGCATATGTTCAGGTTGATGTATAAGAATAAAAGAGACAAGATGACTGAGCCTAACTTGTGTTCTGATGTGAGCATGAGGAAAGACCAGAGCACCTTCATCAACACTGCTAGTGTGAAGCTGGATTCACAGCAAAGGAAGTGATGATTGTGAAATAGCTGCCTGCCTCTACCTGCTGAGGAAATAAGTGGCATTTTTTGTTTTATGGATATATTATATCATCATCATCATCATCATGGCTAGGTTCACAAATGAAGATTTGGGAAGGGCTCTACCCGAGTACCTGAGTAATACCTCGGTAATTTGAGCAGTCTAATTTTTCTCCTTTCTTCTTGTACAGGGTGATGATGACTGCATCACGGAGATCTGGTGGTAGTTCACCCTGTTCCCAGCAATGCACAACAAGCTAGTGAAATTTAGCATGGAGTGCTTGACTTCCATGCTTCCAGACTTTGGGTGGAATTACATCAACTCCAGCTGCCTTGCCAGTTTTCACCTGCTGTATGGCCTTAAATATCTCTCCCATAGTATATCAAATTCAATTTTCACGGGTTATTGTGTAATGTGTTGAATTGCTGAGCCTTGGACTACACAGTTGGTGCTGAAGAGTGTCTGAAAATGTTCAGACCATTGATTCAGGATGGAGGTTTCATCTGTGAGAAGCATTTGGCCATCTGTGCTGAGTAGGGGGCTTTGAACCTTGTGTGTGGGACCACACACTACTTTCAGGGCCTCATAGAATCCTCTCTGGTCACCCAAATCTGCACATAGTTGAGTCTTTTCTGCTAGGTTGAGCCACCAGTTTTTCTGGATGTCTCAAAGTTTCTGTTGGAGCTTACTGTATGCAAGATGAAAGGCAGCTTTTCTTTTAGGGCAAGATGGCTCAGCAAGGTGTGCTTGGTGAGCAGTTCTCTTCGTCTTCAACAATTCCTGGACTTCTTGATTGTTTTCATCAAACCAGTCTTTGTTTTTCTTGGAGGAGAGCCCTAAGGACTATTCAGAGGACTGCAAGATGCAAATTTTAATATGTTGCCAAAGTGCTTCAGGAGAGGGATCTATGGGATTATCTTGAAGTCTAGTTTGAAGGTTTACCTGGAAGCTCTGTAACAGGGTGGGTTCTAAGAGATGCTGGGAAGTGAGACAAAAGCAGTGTTGAGAGGGTAGCAAAATAATATATCTGTTACCAGAAGCAGCTAAATAATGGGAGTTTTTAGAAAAAGAATGAGGAAGAGAGAGGAGGGAGACCAAGGCAATAACTCCAAAAGTGTAAGCACCCCACTCACCAAGGGGTTACTCATGTAGGTTGTCTTACCAACCCAGAACACTTAGATTCTCTGGAGAAAGATGCAGGGACTGCAGTCTCTAGGTGCCGGCTGGGTCACAGCAATAATGGGCATCCCCGTTATTAAGAAACAAGGTCTTTTTGTGAAGCAAACCAGCAACAGAGCAACAGTCATCTGCTCTTAAATACAGTCTACATGTGATGTCTGACTGGGTAGGTGTGGCCAGCACCACCCAGTCAGAGGTCTCTGGCTACACCTTCTTGTTATGTGAGGGTCCCCCATCTGCACATGTGTGCAGGCATTGGAATTCCCCCTGAGCAGGCATATAGTCACTTGGGGGTCTCCAAAAATGGGTCTGGGGGCAGCCTTACTCTCCCTCCTCTTCACTTTCTCCTCCAAATGTCCTCTAAATGCCATCAGTGCATCAGAGAAAACCATTTATCTTTAGTTTACACAGAGCTCCGTCTTCAAGGGCAAAGCTGTCCTCTTATCAATGCTTGTTACCAGTAGTTTGGTAGGAAAAGAATAAACTTTTTCCAGGTGGCCAACCAAAACACAGGCCAAAAAATGTCAACACTCAACCAATTCCCAATACAAGCTGGCTCTCACTGTAGCTGTTTGAAGATTGTTAACTTGGAACCTCCTCCTTGGAATGCCGCCCTTCTTAGGTTTGGGCTTAAAGTGGAGGTTAAGTTTGCAACACACAAGGTGGTGGTCTGTTTGACATTCACTTGGGTATGATGGACATCGCAAACATTTCTCTGTTGCACTAAGACATGGATTGAGGATGCATCCAGGTTGTCTTCAGGCTGTCTTTCTGCTGAAAGATAGTGTGGGTGATGGTGAGCTGCTGTTCTGCACAAAACTCTAGCAGGAGTGTCCTTTGTTATTTCAGATTCTAGCACCATGCTTGCCCAGCACTCCTTTCCAGGCTTCAGAGTTCTTTCCTACTCTGGCATTGAAGTCACCAAGGATTATGATCTTATCATCTGCAGGACCATTTTGGGTGAGGTGGCACAGGTCATCGTAGACTTTGTCTTTTTCCACTGGGTCAGCTTGGAGAGTTGGGGCATATACGCTAAAAAGAACATGTTGCTTGTTGTGTAGTGGGAGGCATAAGGATATAATGCGATCGGAATGACCTGTCGGCAAATTTTCAAGTTTGGAGGCAA
>VWZD01005611.1:184867-223027 GCA_013396695.1 Sakesphorus luctuosus
TGGATTTTTTAGGTGAGGCACAGCGTGCATGGAACTGGCCCTACCCTTTACTCCTAAGGTTCATCTGCCATGGCCTAGCAAGCTTGGAAGGTGACAGCGAATACCTCAGGACGTAGGTTTGTTTAGAGAATCCTTCTCTTAGATGGACAGCCTTACAGGCCTAAGCAAGCTCCATCTGCCTGGGTTTGGAGTTAGAGTTGTCCTTCTCCTAAGATGGTTGCCAGAAGGCTAGTGAGCCCATCCTGCCCGTGGACACGCTTTGTCTGACCCTTCAGTTGAGACCTGTCTGGCATGGGAGACCCTACCAAAGGCACATACCACTGCCAGCATAGCACACAACCTCATAAGGGCACGCAAGCTTCTCCCCCGTGACAAGGGGATGTCTGTGGAGAAGATATATTATATAATGTCTTGCCATTAGTAGAAAGTATATCTATACTTTTAGTACTACATCTGCATTAACTATAGATGCTGAATATTCCAGAGATACCCTTATTCTAATTACCTTACTGTACACATTAAAATTGCTCCAGTTTTTTGTCCCTTTCTCTCTTTTATTCTTTCAGATGAAGAGATTAAAATAGCTTCAGACAAATATCATAAAAGGGATCAGTGGCACTATTGGTTCAGTTGTGACACAGACATAGAATGGTGTAAGATGTGGTAGATATATTTGTAGCACTAGTGAAAACTTGGTTTTCTTCAGTGAAAAATACAGGTTTCATCAAAAGCTAAAATATTTTAAGCATATGGAGTTAAATTATTTTTTTCAAAAAAGTAGATTTAAGAAAAAGTGATTTAAAAAAATGTTGAAAGCTATAAAATAACTTTGATTTTTTTCTTTTAACTTATGTGGGATTTCCCAGTTTCTTTACATTATTTTATAAAAATGCAACAAGCTTCTCACTTTCTGAAATAGAAAAACTTATGCCTTAAAACAAAAGACAAAAGTGAAATCATGCCCTGAGGAAGAGAAGAAAAAATTGTGTTCTAGACCCTGATAAATTTTTTAAAAATGCAATATCTCAACTATGATTAGATATTACAAAAACCTGCTTTTTCTATTTCTTCTTATGTACATCTGCTGAGATGTGTAAATTATAAGCAAGCAGTATCATAGACAGTGTATTGAAAAGTGTAGTCAAAGAACCTATTAGTATTCTGTGAAGGCTGGTCTTCTATCTGTTTTTGGTTTTAATGCAAGGAACAGTTGGTGGTATTTGTGTCAGGAAGTATTACATGACTGCTTTAAAGAATCCAATCTGAAGTCTTGCTCTAAAGAAACAGAACATATAGCCAAGATTGTGCCTCTTGCTTTCTCTTAGTATAATTAGGAAGAGCACACCCAGCTAGAATAATGGAATAGCACTATAGTGCAGTCACTGTTCTCAGTTTGTGGAGCCCTTAAGCTTGCTTGTGGGTAAACAAAAGGATATATCAGAAAATGTGTCTCTACATATATTTCCTTTTTTGTTTTGTTGTTTAAATGCCAGTCTGTTTCAAAGGAAATCTCAAAGTTTTTGTTCTGTCACTAAAAGTCCTTGCCAGTGTGTATCTCCCATCTGTGGCCTTGCCTGGGATACAGGCAGCTCTAAAACTCTGCCATTCGTGCACACTAAGGATAACACAAAAGTTAGATCCTAAGTGTGCAAGTTACAGTATCTAGTGAGCAGCATATAGGAGTCTGTGTCACCACATTTTTCTTCCTCTTTTCCACAATCATTGACACTAAGGCTAGTAAAAAATAAGAAGGGATAATTTAGTAAACTTTTGACTGTAGAGTGAAAATCAAAGCCAATCAGAAGCAGCAGAAGAACCAATATTATAATCACTAAATTTTTATTCATCTTTTACACTAAGGACTTTGATTTCCTTTGTATTCCTAAATTTGTCAACCTACAGTAATACTTTGGCATACCACATAAATGTTAGCAGACCAGAAATAGTAGTAAGTAGTAAGGACATACAAGAGAGACCTCTTCTGCAGTCATGCAAAACAAACCTGTTACCTAGTTTATGATCTTGATTTTAATTTCTCTTGGCTCAGGTGTACCTTAAGCTGTAACTACAAAATAAATTTGGTATTTATTTTGTAAGAAATCAGTGGGATTTGATCTACTGTATTATTAGTATCCAGTTGCCATAGACATTTTCAGCAGCAGGTCTTGAAGCATTTTACAGATGGAAAAACTCAGGCACTGAGACATAAGATCCCTGACTTGAATATTGACATTGAAAAGCAAAAGAAAATTTCATTTTCAGACACAAAAACAATTTTTTCAGGGTAACTGCCTTGTATTCAAAAGCTCAATGTACAGCTGAATAGAAAAGATACGCTATCATTGGTAAAGCTTGGTTAAATTAAGTTAGCTTACAAGAGAATCAAAACAGTAGGAAAAACAAGTATATAGGAAGCAAAATATTTCACTAGAAGAAGGCCAATACCAATGAATGCCCATGGCCTTGACAGGGGCACTCTCTGCTGGGTTAAGAACTGGCTGATGGCCAGGCCCAGACAGTGCTGGTGAATGGGGCTGCATCCAGTCAGCGACCGGTCACCAGAGGTGTCCCCCAGGGATCAGTTTTGGCCCCAGTCCTGTTTAATAACTTTATTGATGATCTGGATGAGGGGATTGAGTCCACCATTAGCAAATTTGCATATGACACTAGGCTATGGGTGAGTGTCAATCTCCTGGAGGGTAGGAGGGCTCTGCAGAGCAATCTGGACAGGCTGGATAGATGGGCTGAATCCAACGGGATGAAGTTCAACAAGGCCAAGTGCTGCATCCTGCACTTTGGCCACAACAACCCCATGCAGCACTACAGGCTGGGGACAGAGTAGCTGGAGAGCAGCCAGGCAGAAAGGGACCTCAGGAGGCTGAACATGAGCCAGCAGTGTGCTCAGGTGGCAAAGAAGGCCAATGGCATCCTGGCCTGTATCAGGAACAACGTGTCCAGCAGGACCAAGGAAGTAATTCTTCCTCTGTACTCAGCACTGGTGAGGCCACACCTCGAGTGCTGTGTCCAGTTCTGGGGCCCTCAATTTAGGAAGGATATTGAGGTGCTGGAGCGGGTCCAGAGAAGGGCAACAAGGCTGGTGAAGGGACTGGAACACAAGTCCTATTAGAAGCAGCTGAGGGAGCTGGGATTGTTTAGCCTGGAGCAGAGGAGGCTCAGGGGGCACCTGATTGCTGTCTATAACCACCTGAAAGGAGCTGTAGCAAATTGGAGGTCGGTCTCTTCTCCCAGTCAAGAAGCAGTCTAACAAGAGGATGCAGCCTTAAGCTGCACTAGAGGAGGTTTAGGTTAGATATTAGAAAGAAGCTCTTTACAGAAGGAATGATAGGGCATTGGAATGGGCTGCCCAGGGAGGTCATTGAGTCACCATCCCTGGAGGTATTTTAAGAAGAGACTGGATGTGGCACTCAGTGCCATAGTCTAGTAGGCAGGGTGGTGTTAGGTCAGAGATTGGACTTGATGATCTCCAAGGTCTTTTCCAACCTACCTGATTCTATGATTCTATTCTATATATACCTCAGATATGTGTATTATGTTTCCTGATAAATATCTGAAACACTTGAAATAAGAGGAGAATGAAATCTTCCTCTTCTTTCCAATGCTGATTACACCTCGACTGGTAAATCAGATTCTTTGTTGCTTGGTCAGGGATTGAATGTAAATGCAACTGTTGGATACAACCAGTGGTCACCTTAGAGAAAATATTTAAAGGATTTAAGGAATAAATAAATATTGTAGGCATCAAATTACACATCATGTTAAATAAGTAAGCAAATTTGAATCAAAAGGGTACTTAGCTTCTGTAGGACTGATTTTACAAGCTAAAGTTGCACAGAACAGATCTGGTGCTGTTTAACCTTTGAGTTTTTCTTCAGGAAGATGGGAGAAGTTCATTGGGAAGAGCTATGTTGAGGCAAGAGAATGTGGTAGATGTTGAGGAAAGCATGAAAAAGTCAACCAGGAGCTGGTTGCTCTGTAGACCTATGTAGCTGCTTATCCAAGGACAGAGGAAAGTTTTCTGACAACTGACACTTTTAATTATATCCACATTAAATTCAGATACACTGAAGAAGCAGGGTCTTGTATTTGGATGGAAATTGCTTATGGGTCCTTTTGTTAATACCAAAAGCAACTAAGATTTTAAGCCTTAAATCTGCTTACTTAGAAATGGGAATTAAATTATACTTCTAAAAAAGAGTCTTTGTTTTACACCTCTTCCACCCAGACTCCAGTAATTAGCAGGGGAAAATACTACTTTATCTGTTTCCAGAGCAGTTGCTTTGTGTCATTAAGAAAATCCATTTTGTAGTTCATTGCTTTGACCCTTGTTTCTCAGTTCCTACATTAAGTGTCTCATTTTTATGTCAGATGTGGGTTGCTTGTCCTCATGCTTCAGGCCTTTATTTGTCTGTCCTCACCTAGTCCCTGTCATTTCGTATTGCAGTGGAAACTCTTATCTCCAACCAGACCATGGTGACTATTGCTCACATTCATGTCACCTTGGAGGCTGCTTCTTCCTTGATGGAAAAGGTACCACTAACATCTGCAAAGCTACTGTGTTATTACCCTTCAAAATCCTTCTTAAAGCACTCTGGTTTTATGCTGGTCACACAAATTTTGACAGCAGATTAGCCAACTCTTAATCTGAGACAACCAGTCTATTGTGATGACCAATTTTGCTCTTTTTTGTACTTTCACATCTCTCTGTCTCTCCCCATCCATTGTTTCTTGTCCTGTTTTAACCTGATTTTAACCTGTTCAGGGCAAAGTTCATCTGTAAATTAATGATGATGCAGCCCAGCTACATTATGCATAATGTAGCTCACTATTGAAGCATAGTTGGCAAATATTATCTAAGTATTATTCTTCAAGTATTATCTAAGAAGTATCTGAAGAAGTTTTGCAACTCCTGTTAGCATACCTGTATGTTTTCAATTTTTAAATGTGACCAGTGTAGTACTGTCCCTTAAATGCTGTTGATTTTGTCTTGTCAAAAATGTGATTTTTATGCAAATACTCAGGATTTGTGTAAAGAACTTCATTGTCTTTACTATAGTGTAGTTTCAATCTCTGCAGTTTCACTGTTTCCCAAGGAGAATTCATCTAATAAATTCAGCCTTCAGGAATTTTATTTGTTTGTGAGTTTGTGTCATATAGTCATAATACTTTGTTTGTATGCATATATGACACTTAAATGCACAAGTGATTTACAAACTATTTTGTTTTTTGCAGACAAGATGTTGTGTGCAGAGTGAATTCATTATCCTTTATATATTCATTTTTTTAAAACTTAAATATCTGGCATATAAATAAGTTTTACTTTCAGCATGTGTTTTCATATTTTCTGTAGCTCTTTACTTTGAGTGAATGCTTTGAGTTGTTCCATAAGAGTCACCTAAGAATCTGGATCTAAATGTAGTGGGTATTATTGGCATGTGTTTACATGCAATATTGATAAATTTTGTATTGTTTTACTTTATTTTTCATGTACCTGACCTTAATGATAAAATAGATGAATGGCACTGCAAAAGTTGAAATGTATGTCTGAAATGTACTTCATGCTGCCTACATAGAAATGAGAAAGACCTCACTGATGGCCATCACTGTTACTTATGGAAAACCTTCAGCAAATATTTCTCATCTTTTCACAGAATTCTGGCAGATTGAGACATTTCTATTATCCCAGGGACCAGGAAGGAAAGGCATAAACTCTACAAATGTAATCTTGAGTATATGCTGAATTACTTCTCTCTTACTGCTTGAACGCTTAGGATATTTCATTGTAGAGTCTTACCAGTTCATGTAATCCACTGCTAGTTCTTGGGAATCAAAGTAAAATGCAGACTTGATTCAAGTGTGCATTTCCCATTGTTTTGTACTTGCTTATTGCCCAAAGTGCTATCCTAAGTATCATGAAAGCCTGCCAAGATGGCTGATGTCTGAAATATTTATTTAACATGAGACTTTTTCTAAGGCCAAAGCCAGTGCATGATATTTCGACAACATTCTGCTAGCATATTTTATACACATTCTGTAAAGTCACATTAATGTTAATTTATTTTGCATGCCATTAGGAAAGTAACCTGTAAAATTGAAAGAGCTGGAAGGAAGAAGTAAAGATCTCATATTTTATCTAAAGTGACTGACAATGTAATTGACAAAAAAGGGAATGTGAGATGATACTAGTCAGAAATAAAAATTACTGAGGAAAAATTTTAGTTTAATATCTGAAATTAAATGGGAAAGCAAGCCACAAAGGTGACATTTGATTCTGTCCCTTTTTTATTGTTTGAGGGTTTTTTCCTGTTGCTCATGGTGTTAGAACAAAGTAACTGAGGCCACTGACAATCCCCAGAGAGAAGAGTTCTTACCAATGAGTTATGAATAAACTTCCTTCCAAGAAACTGTCAAAGCAAAAATTCCTGCAGTTGTTGTATTAATCACTCTTCCTCTGCTTTAATTCATGTTCGAGCTTCTAAGAGAGAAGCAGTGGAAGTGACTGAATCCCTGATGTCCCACTGAAATATGTTTCTGACTATTTAGACCTTATTTGAGATGGCATTTTTTTTTCATTCCATGTATCCTTTTATTGAAAGTAAACTGTATTTGATGAGGACATTATAAAGTCAATATATTTAATGTATGTGTGTGTCAGAAGACAGCAAGTAATTGCTTCACATATGTTTCGAATTGCTGTAAATCATCACTGAGAAGTGCAGTCCTTTGCCTTGAATATACTCTCCCATCCCTCTGTTGCCTGTTCTGGCACAAACATTTATATGGCCACATAGAGAGCCACATCTGACAGCTGAGAATTTTAAAAGAATTTAGGAAAAGAGAAATGTGAGTCGTTCAAAGAAGAGTGTAGCTTATCTGAGTGGAAAGAGATTCAGCTTCACATTGCCTAAAAGTCTGATTAGGGCTTTGCCAAACACAAACCTGGTGGCTAAAGAACTGTTTCACGCTTGAGCAAATGCCCAACCAATATTAATATTTACAAAGCAGAAGGCAGCAGCCAGTAATGTGGTTGACAACAGGCTGGAATTCCTGATTGACTTTCAAATAAATATGTCCTTAGAAGAAAGGTGAAGGTGAGAAAGGGGAATGATAATAACTGGCAACCTCAGGGGAACCCCATGGAACAGGGGGCTATATCAGGGATAAACAGGGATATGGAAGTCCAACAGCTATTTTCTCTGAATGTTATCTGAGGATACTACAATAGAATAGGAAATAGAACTGAGCCTCTAAAGCCACAGGTTAAGCAGTCATTTAATAGTTTGTTCTGTGAATCATGGGAGGGAAATGGATCTGGGATGTGTTTCTCTAATGTGAAGATGTAGTGATTGCTTTTCATTTTTGTCACTTATGCCCTTGTGTTGGGTCTGGCTGAGGTGGAGTTAATTTCCCCATAGCAGCCCTCACAGTGTTGTACTCTGCATTGGTAGCTAGAAAGTTGATAGCACATCATGATTTTAGCTACTGCAGAGCCAAGCATCAGTACTGGAACATTCCTCCCTCAGTCGAGGGCAAGATCCTGGGAGGGGCCACAACCAGGCCAGCTGACCAAAACTAACCAAAGGGATATTCCATACCATATGACATCAGCTCAGATATAAAAGCTAAGGAAAGGAGGAGGAAGGGGGACATTCCTTGTTTACAATGGCTGCCTGCTGAGAAACTGCTACACATGTTGAAGCCCTGTTTCCTGGAAAGTGAATGCACATTGCTTGCTGATGGGAAGTAGAGAATAAACCTTGTTGTTTTCCATTTCACTTGTGTGCACGCAAACTCTCGCTTTCGCTTTGATGGACTGCCTTATCTCAACCTACAAGTTCTTATCCAGCTTACTCTCTCTCCCCTGTCTGTCTGGGAAGGGGAGTGGCTTGGTGGGCACCTGGCATCCAGCGAAGGTCAGCTCATGCAGCCCTTAATAGAGCTTTTGCAAACATTCTGGTAGCTGGGGGGAGGAGGGGGGGGAGGGAGAGAGGCTGAGTGTTTAACTCTTTGTAATTCAATCCTGAATTTGAGGTGATTTCAAGAAAATGGTTAAGAAAAAGCTGCTTAAAGACATTTAACATCCTTGACACTGAGATTCTCTAGTCGTGCCCAGTATTCTGGGTGTTGAAAGAATAAGAAGGTACCTTTGCTTGTAGCTACAAAGGCTAGAGTAGAAGACTGGGGTCTGTGTCAAGGAACTCTCTTCCAGGGATCAGCATTAATGAAGTAAACTTTCTGCCAGCACCAGTTAGGGGAAGAAGCACCAAAATCTTAAGGAAGTTTACTAGAGCAAAATAGTCAAATATCCCGCCTATGATCATTCCCCTAACTTTTCTTTTTGGTATATTGAGAATATCACTCTAAGTCTTACTAACTTTCAAAGGCCAAATTTATAATTTGCTGGATTTTGATATCAATTAACTATTTCTTTTAGGGAAATATTTCATCCAATAGGTAACTAATAAGCATTTTTCACGGGCAGAACAAAATATTTTAACTTTTAACTGATAACCACTCAAAAATAACCAGTCAAAAAAAGGCAAGCTAAGAGCTGAGCATGAACCTACTCTATAGTTTGTAAATGAATGATGGGAATATCTGCCAGATGTTGCCAAGATGCTTCTGAATACAAGCAATTGGGGCTATTCACTGTAGCAAGTGAAGTTATGGAAGAAGCATGATTTTTCATAAAAGCTGTTTTCATTTGTCATGTATACAATGCACTCATTTCTGAGATGTATTTTTTGGTTTTTTCAGGCATCAAAATTATTGTAAGTACTACATTTTCAGATTTTGAGCAAGGGAAAAATATTTCTACAGGTGGAGAGCGAAGAAATCAACCATTCTACATGTAAAATGCATTTGTGTCAAATTACTTTCATTTTAAAATGACCAAATCGCTCTAATCTTAATATCAAACTCAATTGTACTGCTACTAATATAATATTTGTATTTTATTGCTGTTACTCTATTGTTAGCAAAGAGTGATATAGCATATGACCACCACTTAAGAGTGTGATGGCTTACCTGGATCTTGCTTCAGGAAGAAAATTCTGTACTGCTTCAGTGGCTCCTGTTTCTCCAAATAACATACAAAATACGAAACATCTGGTGACTCAGGAAGCTTGTGTTGCCTGCTATGAACTCGTCAGATAACTTTATAATATTCCTTTAGCTGGGGTAGACTGTTTAATTTTGCTTCTAGGATTTTGCAAAGATATGCAATCTGTTTGCTAAACAGTGTTCTCTTCAGGAGTAATTAGACAGATTGACATCTTTGGCTACAAAGAATTGACCTAGTGATACAATCCCAGAATGGGTGAAATCTGTCATGCATAGCATACAGTGGGTGGATATTGGCAGTATTGGTGGTTTCCTGATTTTGAATCTTTTGGTATTGATTCAGGTTGTACTTATCTATTCCAAAATTTTCATTTTCTTCTTGTATATCCAACAGTGCATTAATGCTGTAGACATCTCTAACTTCCCAAAATAAAAATACCATCATCAATATTTGACTCTGTTTGTAGTTGGATATGAAAACTACTGGCTTTTCCTGTCATCTTTAGCTTATCTATTTAGAAAAGACACTTCTCAGAATGACTCCAAATTTTTAAGATTAGTATACATAAAAAAGACTGTGGACTCTTCATTGGTTTTACTGGAATGCAACAAATTGCCTATGTCAGAATTTCACTTTGTCTCTCCTCTCTCTATTGTTTGGCCTAGCACAAAACCCAGCTGGTAAAGTAACAAATGAAAGGAATGTGGGTTGGTTATTTGTTCAAAACAAGATTCATGTGAAATACCTAGTGAATTCAAGCTGGGCACAGATGGTTTATTGTGTATCTTCCGTCATTTAAAATAACAAAAATATTTCCCTCCCTATTTATTAATTAGTCTTTTTATGTCTTGAATAATGGTAATATTTAAAATACAACTTGACTGGAAAGAAGCAAAGACATTTCCTCATTGATTTATTTCATTCATTCTACTGTACCTTTTCTAGAAGTCAGTTTAACATCAGCTGGTGGTAAATGTGACAGAAAAATATTTTTATGTTGTTGTGTTCTTTTTGGTTTTGCTTTTGAGACAAAGCATGTATCACTCACAGGCATGTGGTCCTAATCTGAAAGATGAATTGGTTCATTCACTTCAAGTACCACATAACCATTCACACACCATCAGGTTTAACACTATTAAAGGGTAATTTCCCCTGTGGGAGCTATGCCCGATACAGCCGCTGTCGCTGCACAGTGTCTTTTTATCTTTCCATGGCAGGTAAGGAGGTTTAAATAAAAGGCTTCATCAAGAGTGCAATCACAGACATATTCTTCCTATAGAAATATCCACGAAATAGCAAATAAACACTCCTAAAAATTTTAATACTCTGAAACATTGCCAAGAAGACTTCAGTGTACATTGAAATTTTGTGATAGAATCAAAGCATATGAGATGAGCTTGACAGTAAAGGACAGGAAATATTATGGGAAAATTTGCATGTCCTGTTAAATTCTGTGTAAACAGTTCAGAATAATCAAAGCATATTTTGCCTTCATCTCTCATAATATGCATGATTTTTAAAAAAAAAAAATCTCATAATTTCTTTAGTTTATCTACAATGACTTATTGAACACCTTATTATTATAGTTTCTATATTCTATCAAACCTGATAAGTCTATGGTGAAGTTTCTTTAGAACGTGGTATTAATATGTTCTTGCTCAAATATTTGGGGGCTAAAGTATTATCCGCAGTAATTTTGCTTGGTTTCATCTAAAGATGAATTGTCTAGGGATGCCAATAAAAATACACTTTTTGAGTAAAGTACTGAAAAGTTATAAAAATAATTCTAACTTACTTTTCTTTTTTTGCTTTAAGAAGAGACAGTGTTTTTTCACCCTTTCTCTTTTCACCATTAAATTGTTTTTCTTCTGAGATCATTCTTTTGCATTCATACTAGAATGAACATGTTTATTTTTTAATTCTGTGGAACTTTATGTCATAGAATGTGTTGTCTTTGACTTAAATGGGGTCAACATTTAAGTCTGAATTTTTTTTTTTAAATGAATGCAGTTTTGGACCCAGGCTTATAGCTCAGAATCAGCTTATTAGTGAAGCCAGACCAATTTACATGCCCTGTAGATAAGAATTTGAAGTTTTGCTGGAGCATAGGGAATATTTACAAAACTATTTTGATAAAATGTGAGTAACCTAAGTGCTATTCTTCATGTCAAGGAAGGCCTGCTGAGAATCACAAGCCTCTCTGTGGCAGTCTCATTTGCAAGCCAACTTGCCTGGCTTTCTTAAATCATGTAAGATTCAGCTTCTGTTCAAAGTACTGAAGTTGATATGTCAACAGTGCTGGCCTTTTACCCAAGAATTCACAACTGAGCACAGTAATAAATCAAACTCTCACAGATACTAGTTCTCTCTTGTGCCTGAGGGAAGTTAACTTTACCCTCAAGTAATCGAAAGTGAAAGGGACATTCTCCTCATTTTTTTCAAGCTATTCTACTTTGCAGTGACTAAAGCCAAGCCTCAGTTGGAGCAAAGAATATGAAAGTGTGAGCATTTGGCTATTCATCATTCATATCAGAGGAGGAAGCAAATAGGAAAGGCTGAATGTCAATCCTCCTTTCTGAAAAATATGTTGCTATTACATACTAAACATTCTTTAGATCAGGCCTTTAATTCAAAAAGTGGTTTGAAATTTTTTTTGTACCAGATGAGACCCAAACTGGAAACAGAATATATATATATGTTTGGTTTTTTTACTTGAAGCATTTTGAACCCACACAGCATAAGCACTCCCACACAAAATTTTATTCCACAGAAATTTCTATGCTGAACTCTTCAATCTTTTCCCATAAGTGCAGAGTTCGTAAAGAGCACTTAGATATTTCTCACATTATATATTTAGTTATTATAACTGTTTGTTTGGAATGTTCATAAGATAAAATTCATCCATGAGCAGAGGACAGCTGAGTACTACATGCCACTTAATCCATGTGTAAGCCTCCATATTAGCCTTAAAATAGACATTTTGTGGGGCGTAGCCTTCCTTCTCCACTCCTGCCTCCACCTCCCAGAACTAAATTACATGTAAATTGCATTAACTAAAGTTAGATGTAAAATTTCCTTGACAAGCTGTATGGAGTTAAAGTTACATAAACTCTCACTGCTAGATCCAAGCAATGGATGTAGCTTGATTTTGTAATGCATTAAATAGGACAGAGTGCAACGCTCAGGAAATGCCTTGTGAATTTGCCAGCCATAAAGCTACAGTTTTAACCTACAGCTCTAGTGGCAGGAGGCAAGCTGAATCCTGTGCTGGTCACATGGAGTGAATTCATGTGTTGAGCTGAGCTCTAAGAACAGGATTTTCTTCTAAAACTGGAAATACCATTAATATGCCACCAAAAATGTCAGGGGCTTACAACTATCCTTTTATAGCTCTTAAAAATAATCTTTTTTATAAATAAAATTAAAGTGATATTGGACATAAAACATAATCATTTACCACTGAAGTGTGATATTAAGTACTCAGACTTCTGGCAATAAAAGTGTTCCCACAGTAGCCATAACTTGTCATCAGATTTCACAGGTGACTTGTCTCTAAGCATTGAGTTTAGTGTAATACTTACAGTCTTGATGGAAGGTAATAAAAAACCCAGATATGTCAGATGGATAAATCCATCCTAATGTGAGATTTGATGAGTATTTTTTCTATGATTATATATTAATGATAGTTAATTAAAACATAAAACACAAAAGGTTTCATCTTATATTCACTCTGTATATAATGTCATTTTGAGACAGCAGATAGAGGAGAAATTCCTTCAGTGGTTTAACATATTCGTGTTCCAGAGTAAAGGTCTTTTGTAGCCTGTAAAAGTAAGGACTTTTCACTATGCAAAACAATGTGGAAAAAGTTGCATTTCATGTAACATCATGTGCAAATCACATAATGTCAATATTTTCAAGCGTGCAAAAATTATGACTCAAACTGCAAATAATATTGTTGGATTAGACATCATTTCTTCTACAGGTACAAATAAAAATAACCCTTATTCTCATTGCTATTATGTTTCTGAGCCATCCAATGAAAACCATCAGTTTAAAACCCTGTTGCCCTCCTGTTTTCATTTTTTATGAAATCATATAGAAACATGGGATTTTTTTAGTGTTTCAGTATTTTACATCATCATTTTATTAACAATTTTGCTGCAATTTTTTTAAGTTGTTCTTGAAAGAAGAAACATTCTCAAAGATATTTTTTGAAGTTCTCAATAAATATACTTACTAAATTTTTTTGCTTATGCAAGAGTTCATTTTGTTTATATCAGTTCAAAGGAACTGGTGTAAATAATTGGATTACTTCATTATTTCAGTAGACTGTATCTAGCAGAGATGTGATTTGGGGTTTCAAGTACATTTGAAGAAATAGGACATCATAAAGATAAAATACTCCCAAGAACATTGTTTCTGCTAAAATTACATCATAGAATGACTCAAGATTTGGGGTTGTTGGCTTGGTTTTTTTTAAATTTTGTTTAGGTTTTTATTTAAACCAACAATCAGGCTTTATCTCATGGTGCTGGCAAGGAGATGAATAAAACTCAAATCAGTTCATTCTTTTCATGCATATTTTCTGAAACAACAGTAATTGATAGCACCTCTTTAGCAGATTCTATTCTTCTTGATGGAGGTACTGCATACTGAACACATTTAAAGTGTTAGTTATGGGGTTTTTTGAAGATGACTCTTTTTATATCAGCTTCAACTCTTATCTATATGTCTTGCATCCAGCTATAGCTGTGGCACTCCACAGCCCATTCTTTATGTCAACACAGTAGTTACTAAGATAGCTAAATGCAGCAATGTATGCATATGTTCACAACTTCTTTTACATTCTGCAGGAAAAATAAACTGAATTATAAAAAAATTATTTCTAAGACACTGTAGGAATGAAATAGCTGAGTGAGGAAGTTAATTCATGCGTTTGACATTGTGTATACAAGAAACCAAACATTCGACCTACAGAGAGAGGAGAGAATCATAGAATCAGAGAATTATTTGGGTTTAAAGGGACCTTTAAAGGCCATCTAATCCAGCCCCACTCTGAAATGAGCAAGGACATCTTCAACTAGAACAGATTGCTAAGTGAGAGAAGGGTGTTGTGCAGGGACCATGTCAAAAGCCTTAGAGGAGTGTGGCTGGATGGCATCCATGGCTTTTCCTGTATCCACTGCTATTGTCACTCCATCATAGAAGGCCTCTAGGTCGGTCAGGCAGGATCTGGTCTTGGTGAAGCCCAGGTTATGGAACATTCAGGTTAATTGGATTTGAACATGGTTTCCTTTATTTTAAGGCTGTTGTACTAATATATAAGAAAATAAATGTATACAAAAACTGAAATATAGATAAGCAGAATATCATTATTTTATGCTTTTAATGTGTCCAGTCTGGTAGTTTTCCCTGATGCAGGAGAGAGAGCTAAAATAAACTTCAAATAGTTCTTCAAACTGCACTTAATCTGCAGCAATTTATGTAATGTTTATTTGACTTCCAGAACTACGTGGGTAAAATTTTCAACCAACAGTTTTGGCTGGTGGATAGTTTGCTGTGGTATTTGCCATGTTCTGTTGCTGACTGGGGCTTTGGTGCTCTGTTAATGTTTGACAAGGAATTCAGAGAGGACTACTTCTGTTTTGGTTGTCATAACTGGTAGAAGAAGATCTTCACTTCAGAGGATTAAGTTTATAAGTTTCTACATAGTTTTCTATGCATATTTTCTGGCAATTTAAAGTCATTCTTTTATCAGTCAGTGCTGTCAGGAAATGTTGGCTGAAATCTGTGCAGAGAGCAACACAGATGAGAAATAAATAGAGCCAAAGTAAATACAATATACCTTCCTGATCAGAGAAATGTCTTGAGATATTCTTTTAAGTGTACCAGACTTGGGAGTGTAATTGTCACCTGTGTTGATTTTGGCTGGGGTACAGTTAATTTTCTTCCCAGTAGTTGGTGTGAGGCTGTGTTTTGCCTTTGTGCTGAACACAGGGTTGACAGTACAGAGTCTCCTCTGGGGAGGAGACTGTGGGTGCACAGGAATTTGGGGGGAGACAGCTGAGACAGTTGAACCCAACTGACCAAAGGGATATCCCATACCATATAATGCCATGTTCAGTATATAAAGCTGGAGGAAAGAAGGAGGAAGGGGAGGACATTTGGAATGATGGCATTTGTTTTCCCAAGTTCCCACTAGGTGTGATAGGACTCTGCATTCCTGGAGAATGCTGAACATCTGCCTGCCAATGGGAAGCAGTGAATGAATTCCTTAGTTTGCTTCTTGCATGTGTGCTTTTGCTTTCTCTATTAAACTGTCTTTATCTCAACCCACAGATTTTCTGGCTTCTATTTTTCTGATTCTCTCCCCAATCCTGCCGGTAGGGGAGTGAGGGATCAGCTGCATGGGGCTTGGTTGCTTGGTCCAGTTAAACCAGGACACCACCATAGCAGAGGTGGTAAGCCCAGGTGAAGGGCCAGCTCAGCTTTCTAAGGGAGATGCAGGCATTCAAAGAGCATTAAAACAAAAAGAAACTGGGAAGGTCAATGTCTACTGGAACTGCCTAGATGAGAAGTGCTACCTGGGAGCTGTTTGGAGAACTGGACAGTAGAGAGGGCAACTGGAAATATCTTTTTAGGTGAGAGTAAGTTGGAGAGGACCAAGATGCAGTGACTCACTTCCAGATTCTCTAAGATAAGGAATCAGCAGCAGGTGAGAGATCCCAGAAGGGGCAGGAGCAGGAGAGACAGGTTGTAAATTAGTGATGGTTTTTTAGTGTTATATGTGGAATTGGCAGTGTCAGCTTAACAGTTAGACTTGATGATCCTAAAGGTCTTTCCCAACCTATGCGCAGTGGAACAAATATACTTTCTCTGAGTTTTCAAGAATTATTCTGCACTTCTGGAAAATATGTAGTTTCAGGTAGATTACCTGTTTGAGTATCTTTTTGGTGTTACTCTGAAATGGCTGAGGAGGTACCATGTGGCAGCATAGAGGGCAATAAGGAGATGTTTTCTGAATTAGAAATGTAGATAAATTTATCTTATAATCCCTGATGTTGAAAATTAAACACATCTTTTGATGATTCTTTCTTATGTACTTAAAAAGTCTTTTGGGTTTCAGCAGGCAGAAAATATTGTGAAAAAAACCTTCCCTCTAGCAGAGCTGTTGCTTCTGTTAATAGCACACTACCAAGAAAGCAGTGCAGAGGTATAGAAAGAATTCTTTGTGAGGGAGGATTTGTTAATTTTTAAAAGGAGATGTGTGGGAGAAACTTGTGTTTGGATTAAAGTCATTCTGAATTTAGGCAATTCAGTGAAGCATACAGAGCTCAGTGCTGTAAGGTACTGAACCCTCAGGGCTGTGATCCAAAAAAGAATTTAAATACCTGCCTATTGTCACACTCCTGAATAATCTTATAACAGAAAATGGATTGTTTTTAATATTCTTGAAGGTGTATTTTGGTGCTTTTTTAAAATAGATCCTTAGTACATTGCAAGTTTGAGCCCATGAGAAGCAAGGATTACTGATAAAGAACTAAGTATAGTGAGTCCAAAAAGAAATAACATCTTGATGTATGAAGTTACAGGGAAAAAAAAAGAGCAGGAAAGAGAGTTGAAGACTACATAATATTGCTAGCAGAATACTTAACTTTCTTAGTCATAGAGTGTGCTATTATATTTGAAGAAGACAAGATTGTAAACTAGATTAGATATTGATGTTAATGATGTTATAGAAAATCAGAGTAACAACACTGAAATCACTGTCTGATTAACTACTCAGTTTTATAATTGCATGCTGCAAAGCCAGAGTAGTTCCATAATGCCAGCTGACTGTCGATTTAGCATATTCATATAATAGTCTGAGGTATGAAATGCCAGATTGAACAATAGAAGGAAGGCATGTAAATCTATTTAAGAAGGTGAACATATTTCTGGAAGAGGAGGAGGGAAATTGCTGCAGCCATGTGTTAAATATTTGGGTTGAATATAATGAAGTAGAAAATTGTTTGTGTTTTCCACTCTGCATAATGTATACAAGCCCTGATGGATTGTTGTCTCTCTTTGGCTCTTGGTTATTCATGGGTTTCTCTAGATGGACTAAAGAAGCATGACATGACATCCTGGGATGCTGGCTAAAACAAAAGAAAAGCAGGTTGTTGAATGCTGTTGTTTTTAGATTAGTCGTTATTTTTCTTTGTGTTTTGCTTTGTTTTGTTTTTCCTTGTGTCTCATAAAATATTGCAGTCTTCTTCAGATTCCTCTGAATCATAGAACTACACTGTCAAAATACACTTGAGTGTTCAGATTGCTTCTGCATTCTTTGTAATTGTATTTCTAATTTGTAATTATGAACAAAATACTAAGTGAATCAAAAATCTCCTGGCAACTCTGTCCCAGTGACTCAAGGCAGAGCTGTCATACCCTGAGTTTTTGTTCTGGCAAAGGCAGCTAAATGATGCTGGTGGTGTCTTGGCAAACTGTAAAGCTAATCTAGTTTTCTTAAGGTATTTAGTTACCTAACCTATTCAGACACTTTCAAGATTTGTAGCAAACACACAACTGCCATTGAAGCCCCACCCTACATTTTCATTTAGATGTGGAAACATCTTTGAAATTTTTCCCTTTAGTGTGATCCAACACCTCTTGAACTCCATAGATATTTCTTTCAGCTTTAGATAATTTCCTAAATTTAGATTGTGACGTTTATGTGATATCAGCATAGCATCATTTCACTTTACAGCTGGAGTGTCAAAATAAGGCTTCAAAAATGAAAATGCTTGTACAGATTTAGCATCTACCACTTAATTTTCACATTCATATTTGCTTAAGACTTCAAAGCAGAATTGATATATGGAGAGAATAACAGCCTAGATTTGATTTTCAGGCATGTGAAGTGCTGAGCTGCCAAGAGGCTGGTGGGCCACTCCCCCTGCCATGGCAGAGTGTCTCTTTACCCACAACTTCATAACCTCCTTTTCCCTGCCAGCTTGTGCAGTAAGAGGTGTACAGCTGAATTCTGAGCTTGCACCGAGGCAAGTCTGGGATAATGACTGACAGTAAGAAGAATAGTGAAATCACTACGGGATACAAAAAAAAGCCTAAAGACTCTGTCAGCAGTGAGTGCTCTCTCTGTTATTCTAGGTTTAATAACCCTTTATCTGTCCAGGGCTTCTGCTGAGTTGACATCGGCAGAGCATGGTATCAGTAGACTGTTCAGGGAAGGTAAATTAAGAGCTTCCAAAAAGAAAGAAAATCTAAGCACTCGAAATACTTTTATTCAAGTGAAGACCTGGCAAATTGTATAGTAGTATTTCCCTAATGCAACAAAATCTAATTTATCTTAATAAACTTCTTGCAGTATAATAGCAAACTAGCTCATTTAAACTTGCCTGCAAGGATTTCCAGTGCAGCTAATCGATGAGCATTAGGTATGCTTCATTACCTGGATTCTCAGGCAGGCAGAGAAGTTATTCTTGCTGTAAATATTTTTAGGAGTGAGAATTTTGAGGACCAGTGTTGTATAGTTCTTTTGCCTATGAGAAAGTGCCACCAATTTATGCCAGCCAAGACTGTGAATCATGTTTTTCTAAATGGTATCTGAACAGTTTTCTGTGTAAACCAGTGCTTGCTTACTACTTTTTCTCTCCTACCTTGTATTAGGGCCCCCCCAGCGAACTGTTTCCCCAAAACAAGACCATGAAGAAAGGAAGCATGACAAAGTCTTGGACAAGGGCAGCGAAAGTGGGACTTCCTGTAATGAATTGTCCACCTCGAGCTGTGACAGCCACTCAGAAGCAAGCACCCCTCAAGAAAATGCCACCAGCACTCAGCCATCCACAGCCCACCAGCCAAATACTCTGACTTTGGATCGTCCATCTAAGAAGGCCCCAATACAGTGGATGCCACCACCAGACAAACGCAGGAACAGTGAACTCTTTCAAACTCTCATTAGCAAGTCCAGAGAAACAAATCTTTCCAAAAAGAAGGTGTGTGAGAAGCTGAGTGTTGAGGAAGAAATGAGAAAATGTATCCAAGATTTTAAAAAAATCCACATTCCAGATTACTTTCCAGAGCGCAAACGTCCCTGGCAGTCTGAACTCTTACAGAAATATGGGTTATAGTAATCAGCTCTCTCATGGCATATCTCTGGGGCATTTGATGTTTATTACATTGCCGCTAACTTACTGATGTCCTCCTCCTGGCCAACTCTGCCACCAGAGCTATTCCTGCTGCTTATTTCTTTCTGTGAACAGTGGATGTTGGATAGTACATGTTTTTCTTTAAAAATATATATAAAGAGATAGAAACTTTAAAAATACAAGAGGCATCTCATCTAAACCACTTCATAATAGCAAAGAAAATGTGCATGGTCAAGAAAGATGGCTTTCAAACTGTAGTCAGTTGGGCTTCATTATTGTTTTGGAACTTACCAAATAAAAATATCGATCATCAGTTAACACCTCATTTTATGTCATCAGTAAAGATGACTCGGACATGAAAAGAAACAGGGTTTAAAATTCAATTGAACTGGCTTTTGAACTAGTTCCCAACGTTCTCTCAATGTTAATGCAATAAAGCAAATACCTATTTTGCATGAGCACAATGTTACAAATAAATCACACAAGAACAAGAGGTTGTCTGTTGCTTGGAGAATTACTTGTTTGATACCAAGCCTATAAACGTAAAATGTCTGAGGGATTGAATTTACTTTGTTCTGGATCTGTGATTTTTTTGTGTGTACAGTGTTCTGTATGTAAGGATGGTGTAAATATGCCTTATATTGTTTTATTATTGCACCAACAATGTTCATCTATTAGTGCTTGTCTGGATTATTTCTGTGAAATGCAAATTTATGACTGATTGTGAAAACTGGTTTGATGGTCTGAAAGTTTTTGTTATGTTAGTCACTAAAAAATGGAGAAAAATAAAAGAGACTTTAATGTATTTATTAAAAGAACCATCTGGTAGATTTTTTTGCTATTGTTATCTCTTTTTTAAAAATAGAATCAAGCAAAATGCTACTTTCTGTTTGTTTATTGTTTCATAACTACTCTGCTGAAAAGAAAAAAAAACCAAAATAGAAAACATATTTCAAGAGTGAGCAAAAAACATTTAGGATAGTGCCATTTAATTGTAACTGCCATACTGATTCTCCAGGGAGGAGAATTATACTAAGAAGCATCAGGGAATGAACTACAAAATTGAGTGGATTTACTAACAGAAAGGAAAGTAGTTCCAATTTGACAAGTTCGCAAAAAATCAGCTTAGAAATAGGAGATTTAAAATATCACAGCAGATTTTGCTATACTTAAAAATGCAAAGTTTCTGTTACTAGTCAACTCTATATGACAAACCTGTTATCTCAGCCCAGATACAGAAAAGTAAATACCTTTCTCATAGCAATAAGACCAAGACAACTGTGGTTCAGACAGCCATAGCTGAAATGAGTGAGGACTGCTGGAGTTTGCAAGGGAGCTTCTGAGTTCTTACACACTTGAAATTACTATTTTGAGCACACAAATATACACATACATATTTAGAAGGGTTCATCCCCCTATATGTTCTGTAGTAGGAACTGCACAGTTGTGTCAGATGTTTCTCATCTTAGGGTAATTTTAACTCACTTAGCTAAATTAAAAAGGACTTCTTGTATTATCATTTCCATGGTTATTCCTGATACCTGTGTTACTTTTCAGTCCTCCAAGAGGCCAATTCTGATAGTAGCTCAGCAACTTCATTCACTTCTTCTTTTCTTAACCTATCTGGAACTAGAACTAGTTGTTCTCCTATTCAGTTATCAGTTAATCAGTTGGCTTCAACAACTTCTAATAACATTTTAATAACTTGAAAGATTCTGTCTGGGATAAATTGGATGAACTGACTCAGTCCAATGTGAAATTATTTGGATTCTCAGCTCTGCCCTTATGTTCGGTGCTTGCTTCTTTCTGGTCCAAAAGACCCATTCTTCCTTTTGCAAGTTTATTGCTCCTTAGAAAAGTTCAGCATTTACTTTTCATCTTCTCTAGTCTTTGGCTTCCTAGTCTTTACGTGATGAAATTTCCATTTAATCATTGCTTACCAATTGGATAAAATTCTGGTGTTGAATAGTCTAAAGTTAGAATTACAGAGAGCTTTGTTTCCATCTGGGATTATAGCTCTTAGATGCAGATGGCATCTTGAACCTTCACATTAAACCTTACTGTTGAGTTTGGAGATTTGTCTTGCCTTCCTAGTTGTTCTCAGTGCTCCAGACAGTAACAGCCTGAGGTATGCTTAGGTGATTGTTTTACCTGTCTATTGATTTTAACTTGTCAATATTTAAATGTTTTTATAAGCTTTTTCTTTCTTTTATCATAGTACCTAAAATTTCTCAGAACATTTTTAATTCATTCATGAGGAGAAGTATTATCTTAATACATATCTTAATATATGTCTGCTGTAAGATTTTTGATAACTGCTCTCCATGTGTTCATGAGGAATATGAGTAATGTGGTAGATACCTCACATTGCTGTTACTTGGGAACCACACTAGCATCTTAAGACAAAGTCTTGAAGTTTTGGAATTGGCAAGTGTACACTTTGTTTCAGAGTGAAAAATTGGGATGTGTTGTAGTCACAGAGAGAGGGGAGAAAACAACAGTTCACATGGATCCTTTGGTCATATTCTCTAATTCCTATCGTACTTTTCATCCAGTTCATCCAGTTCATCACAGCTCCAACCCTATCTATGTAGTTATTAATCTGCAATTCTCAGAAATTGAGGAGAACACAAGCTGAGACATTTCATGGAACAGGGGAGCTCGTGGACATTTAAATGGCTGTAGTTGGTAGGATATTCCCTGATGTTATAAGAGAATTATGTATTAGAAGTGCATGGGGGATTGATCTCTTCGTTACGTTCTTCTTATTTTTCTATGATAACTGCTTTTTTGATTTGAGTCTGTTTTATTTCTTTTTTGCAGCTATTCACTTTGTTAGGCACAGTCTACCATGGGAACCTGTGCCATTTATAGGACTTCAGTGGAGGTGGTCAGTACACTAAAATTCCACTCCATTTGAGGCTTATAATATTAAAACATAATGTTTTTCTGGAAAAAAAAAGGTCAAAATACTGATATTTGTCAGTATTCACTTAGAATCATTAAATGGTTTGGGTTTGAAGAGACCTTTTAGAGGTCATCTTGCCCAATCCTCCTACAATGATCACAGACATCTTCAACTAGATCAGGTTGCTTGAGACACTGTTCCAGTGTCTCACCACCCTCATAATAAAAAACATCTTCTTCATATCTAGTCCAAATCTACCCTCTTCATTTAATGCCACTAACCCTTTTGGTATCACAGCATACCCTACTGAAAAGTTTGTCTGCATCATTCTTAAAATTATATAATTTTATATTTTCATATTATCAAATTGGTATCTGTCCAGTTTAGAGGGAATGATGTTGTGGGGACTCTTTCAAAGGCGTTACAGAAGTACAGGTAGATTTGTAGCTCTTCTCTTGTCCTTGCTCCCTGTAGTCCATCATAGAGGACCACTAGGTTGGTGGTTGGTCAAGGAGGACTTTCCTTGATGAAGCCATGCTGGTGTCTGAAATCACTTCCCTGTCCTCCATGTACCTTAGCATAGCTTCTAGGTGGATCTGTTTCATGATCTTCCCAGCCATAGAGACTGGTAGTGTTCAGGGTCCTCCTTTCTACTCTTTTTAAAGACGGGTGCAAATTTCATTTAGTGTCATTAAAGACCAGGTAGTTTTTAGTCACTATAATAAATTATAAGTGATAATTGCTTTGATAAAATTTATTTTAAAAATTAAATTAAAAAAATTGAAGACGTAATATAACATGTAAATGAAGCCTATTCCTGGAAGGAATTCTTAAAAAGTAATTCTTATAAAAAATTAAATTCTTTTGCAGAATTTGTTTCTAAATCAACACAGTCCCTTAAATTTTGGTCTTATGGTGAATTTAGCATGGAATACATATCCTTTTATATTTTTCAGCTGAATGTAATTCTTAATATGTCCAGAAATATAGACTGCTATATTCCAGATTATATTTAAAGCTTTCAGACCGATAAAAGTAAAATCTTCCTTCACAAGTAGTCTCCCAGTTAAGCTAATGTGAGTGTCATGAATTAGAATCTGATGTAAAAATAATGTTACTATTGCCTGTGTTTATTCAGTAGAATAGTGAATTTGAACATGTTGTCACAGATGTTATGTGCACCAATTTTTGCATACTTATTTTTCTAACTGAACAGATGGGATATAGAGATATAGTTTTGCCATGCAGTATTGTTTACACCTTTAAAATGTGTGAACAAAGATCAGAACCACATGCTGGCCTAGTCTATTGCTGAAAGATTATTTGTGAGCCCTTCTTTCACTAACTTTTAAGTCTTAGAATAACTGGAATTAATTCTGAATTTGAATTTTAGAATTCACTTTGCTTTCCTTTGAATGAATAAAAAAATACTAAATTGTATAAAAAGTATAATTTAGTGGCCTCCTTTGGAAAAAAAAAAGCTTATGCAAAATCATTTGACTTGCTAATGCTGTCTTTGTTTAAATAATGATATTCAAAAATATACTTCCTACTGGAGGTGGAAAACCCAATTTAGTATAGTTGGTAACAAGGGGCAATGCTGGGCTCCGTCTGCAAGTGACTCATGTCCTGAACAAGGCTCTTTGGGATGCTCAGAAATTATTAAACCATCAGTACTTTGTAGGATCGCACCACTGGTATGGCTCACCATAAAAATAGCACTCGCACATTACTTCAACTTATATATTTCAGGCCAGCAAGTAATTTTTTTTTCCAGGGTCTGTTATCAGTGATTTTCAGCCTGCTTATTTTCCACTCTATCCCTCTTTTCCATTGTTAGCATGGACATTCATACAATCACTTTTATTTAAGAGCTTATCTGTTCCTTACTTGAAGACACATATTTAAATTCAAAAGGGACTAGATTACACTTGAAAATTATGGAGGAGGCTGGACACTCTGGCAATGTTGCTGGCTTGAATAATTTCAACACTGCTGGCAAGAAGATACCATAAAGCACAAGCTGGAAGGCAAAGTCGCATTGCACTACAGCTCAGGCTCTCTGTAAGACTGTCAGGTGCCATGTCCCTTTAGCACTGACCAGTCACCCAGTGAAACAAGCCACAAAGATATTATTCACTGATAAATGAACCGCTGATGCTGTCAGCATCCAGTTGGCCACCTACACATGCTGTGTGTTGGTACTCCAGCTAAATCAGACATCCCAATTCAGAGATGGTGATGCTGGTCTGCACAAGGCTGGTGCAGGTAAGGGCTGTAAAAGCCATAGTCCTCACACTGTATATCCCATTCATGGGGATGTACAACTAGTTGCAGGCTGATATAAGTGGCTACTTGCCTTCAGAACATGCTGCATCACTGTCTGAAATGGGATTGTTGTTTTGTTCTGCTGGATCATCACTATTTGCACAGAAAACAGCTGTACAATTGTACCAAATCCCATCATACGTATGTGTAGATTCCCAGCAGAAGATGGCAATCTCTTCCTTGATGGCACTGCTCCTTCCTTGAAATTGGGCTCGTGACAGCATGAAATGGGGTACTGAGAAAACAAAGTACAAATGGTGCCCAGAAGAGAAACTCAATGTTGACTATGTTCCCATCTGTTTGGAGCCTGGCACCCTGGCAATCCTCAGCTGCAGGCATTAGGTTGTGTAAGACACATCAGGGAAATGCACAAATAGACTAAATGCAGCTAGCAATGAATATAAGAGAAAAAGTACTTGAAAATTTTTCCTTCCCTAAAGTCTCCCCTGTTCTTATTGAGGCATCTATTTTCCTCAGATAATAAGGAAAAGGAATTGTGAAAAAAAATGTCAATCAGATGGAGATAGTGGAAATATCTATGCCTCTATGTTGTATTGCCTTTTAAAATGTCTGTTTCTTCACAATGTTAGTTGATGTTTCTTTATATACAGAAAAAGAAAATGTAGAAATAGCTTGATGGGATTAGTTCTAAGACTCCATATCCTTTGTACACAGATGAAGTTCTAGCATGTAAAGTGTTTCAATCACAATGCAGTGTAATTTTTAGCAGGGAGTCACCTCACAGCAGATGAGTACTGGTAACAAGAAGTAAATTAAATTAACATAAAAGGAAGGAAGATCATAAACAGGCAATAAATAAACTTTCAAGATTCCAAAGCAACATTTAATTCTGAAATACTATCACTTTACCTACTATCTGCTTAACTTGCATGTAATTTATTAATTTAATACCGATAATTGATAATGAGCTCCAAAGTTAGATTCCTCCTGATAAATTGCTGAAAGATTGTTTTCTTCATAAATTTTTACTGTACATAGGAAATGGAAAGTTTTGACAGCAGGCAACTGCTGACAGAATATTTTTCATCCATACTGGATTGCTACTTTGGCCTAGGAGGGATTGTGAAAACTATCAATCAATGACCCTAAAAAGCTTTTTTCCCTGTTTCTCTTCCTATTTAGATGAATTATGTGTTTCACATGGTGTCATTTTTGTGTCGAAGGTAGCATTAGATTCAATGCAGCACAAAATAGTCACTGACATTTTGGCCCTGAATTGTTCAGATTTATACCTACCCTTGATCTAAATTACATTAGTAAGCTTCTGACATCAGCAGTTGAGATGACTGCTGAGTGATAGAATACCTGCCATACAGCTGAGAAATGAGCTTAAAGAAGTCAGGGTTAAATCCATGCTAGTGTGGATTTGGAGGCATCGCAAAGGACTGAAAGCCCCAGCCCCTCCAGGACATGACATGAGATACTTCCATCTCTGGACAGGGATGGACAAGGAGGCCTTGCATATCCTTTGCCAAGGGAAAAAGGGAAAGCTTGGTTTCACCATCTTGCAGAACTAAGATCAGTTTTTGAGGAAAAACAGTTCTCTTTCACAAGTTTTATGATGCTTGTCCTGAATGTCCTCATGGAAAAATTAATCACCCCCTTGATCCCTAATGAAAAAGAAGGCTTGGCTTCTACTTTTGTCAATACAGTCACCTAATTATGTGAATAATTACATGGGGCTTCCCTGGCAAGTTAAGAACTGGTTTTTCAAGTGTGTCTCATGACATTCGTGGAACTTTTTCCAACTGTTCAGTACTGTTTTGGGAAAGAGAATGCACATATTCTAGTTTTAGTCAGTAATGAAAGGACAGAAATAGGAGAAAAAGTTTCTCCCTTTCTGCACTGTGATAGGGTGTTTCTATATATATGATTCATTATTGGGTTTTTTTAATTGCAAACGGGTAATTTTTTAACTTTTTTCTTTCTTTTTTTTTAAACATCACTTTTTCCTGGTTATTTCAGCCCTCTGGAAATATACATTCCAGATTTTCAATTATTTCTGACCAGACCACTTTCTTCAAATGTTCAGTCATATTTTACCTTTCTCTATGTTTCTAATTACTCTTCTAATTACTCTTTTTTTTACCTGAATTTCATGAACATGCCACTTAATTTAACTTAGATAATTAGAGAAGCTGGCAAACAAAACATATGAGAAAAAGATTTTTAAAGGCACACAGAAAGATCCACGATTCCCTGTGGCATTAACTGAAACTTGGGCACATAATTTTTTTTCTTTACTGTCTCTGAAAAAGTCATGTTATCTCTGCAGTGATCCCTATGCCCTTCCCTTCATCTGAATAAGACCTGTCTATCATCTTTGACTACTTCTTCCTACTTCCACTCCAAGTCAATTTGAATTAATTTTACAAGTAAGGTTTCTTGTCATTGAAATCAGGAATTATTAAGCTGTCCCATTCCTTTTATCCACTAATTCTGTAGTGCATATGAAAGGAGTAATCAATCAAGTTGTCTGACAAGAGCTATGTTTCAATACTCCTAGTGAGTCTGTCTTGTTCCCACACCATGGTAAACAGCAATTGCCTGAGCCAATCTGTGATAGGCATCTCAGCAGGAGGCAAGCAATGGTGCTGCTCTATGGGGTAAAGAAATGAGAAAAACTTCTACACATACAAGCTTCCAATAAATTAGCTGTACATCACTGTTTCTAAAAGCCTTCAGAAGTTTTCCAAAGTCTTCTGTGTTCCTCTGTAAGTCTTCACACACAGTGAAGCTGGCGGGGAGGTGAAAGGGAGGGGGGAGTGATGGTGTCAGCGGGGGGTGGGGAGTAGAGGGAAATTAGATCCAGAACAGGACAAAAAAGCCTCCATGGCTGTGAAAGTGGTTTCAGTGGTTTTCTCTCATCTTCAAGTACCTGAGGAGCAGTGAGATCTTTAGGTATTTTAAATTCCTCATTCTCACATGATTACCTTGGTGATCTATTGATGGATAACCTGTGGACTGAGGCTCACAGATTATTAAATAGTCCTTAGCTGGTTCTCAGGAGCTGAGATCCTGCTTGACTTCATAGTAGCCATCAAGGACCTCAGCTCCAGAACTGCTTCAGCATCCCACCTTAAGAAAGCATATGCATAAATTCATAGATCGTGCCATAACAGTGGTGGAAGTGCAATATATTACTCCCATGAATTATGGTTTTTTGGATGTGTGCCATATCTCATCATGATCTTGACTGCAGAAAATCTCAGTAAAACTTCCATATTATGCAGAACCCATAACCAGTGTAATAATATATTTACTGTAACCATTAAACGATTACAGGGTTCTTTTTCACTGGTAAGTTACCAGGGTTTTAAGCTGTCATGTGCTTATGCAATTATCTGGTTGATGCTTCCTCACAGGTCTGAAGATGTGTTATTTTCTGCTGGTTCCTCCGTCATCCATGGATATTCAGTAAGAATACTTACTGATGCAATAAGTGTGTGCTGATTTACTTAATATCACAGAATGTCTGTCATGATTCACTTTGATATTTATTTTGCATGAGATACATGTTTAGTGCTGTACTGTTAAGCATAAAACTTCTCTCCTGCCCCAAGACAATTGAAAATGGCAAAACAAGAACTGGGACCATTGAAATGAATGTAACATATATGCAAAGAGATTGTAATTCCTATTAGTATTCCATAGAATGGTTCTGTTTAAATTTTATTACAGTGTGGGGTATGATCACAGTCTCTTCATTTGTTTTTAAATCAATGAAACTCCTTTTGAGTTAAATCAAATGTCTAGACCATGCTTTTCTGCACCAAATCTTCCTAATTACCCATCTTCCTCTTTGACACCTTCATATTTTTAAGGCTTATCAAATTACTTGGCTCTATTGTTTGCTCATCAACTGTGTGATGAACTAGCTTAGAAATTATATCACAAGAATGCAAAATAGGAAGAAAAAAAAATAAAAAAGCACTGACATACAGCCCATTCCCATACCAAACATTCTGGTTGGTGTGTGATAGCTGAGAAGTTCTATCATGTGCCACTAAGCAGGAAAGCTCCTGAATGGATGAGGACAGTTTTCCAATGTGTAAGTAAGACCCTGTGGTTTGTCAAAGGTCTGTTGGTATGAATGGGGTGCTTGTCCCTGGGTATCCAGTTGCAGGATTAATGCCCTAAAATTGAGTCCTTAAGTTTACCATCTGTTCAAGTGCTAGCAATGCAGAGCAATATTTTAGTGCAGCTGTTAGCGAGGGAATCCTACCTCAGGGAAGAGAGGTAGATGAAAGAGCTCCATGTTCCTCAGAAAGACTGGTTAAACAATTTAAAAAAAGGAACATGCAAGCTCAACTAACTTTAAGAATGGAGACCCAGACCTTTCCAGAGACTCAAGACAGGAACTCCACCTTAATATGCCACATGGCTGAATTCTCCCAGTAAGCCCATCCACCAGGCAGAAAAACTGGGGTAGGTTGCTGGAGGGCACTTTTCTGTTCTCTGACTGCAACACACATTCCACCCAAAGTTCTTCAAAGGCAAACCTGAAAAGGATCTGCCTAGATTCTGTGGAAGATACTTTAAAACAATTTGCTGGCTCATCGCTGCCATTAATTGTTGGACATTTAACATTTGCAGGTCCGCTTATGTTAACCAAGTTGAATGCTGCATCACAGAAAAGATGCATTCTCCTTGCAGAAATACCCTGTCTGTAGCTTCTGTGCTGTTCTGGAAGCAGTCTATGTGGGGAAACCAGCATCTTTTTTAGAAAGTTTGTTGAAAGAGATAACTGTTTCTGGCAGTGACAGAGTGTATTCTCTCTAAGCCCTCACAGCAAATTCCTATTTTATTTCTCCTTTCTCAGGCTCTAACTCCTGCGCTGCACAACATTGGTAAAAGCATTGTTCCCACCTGGAGCAGATTATTGGACACCACTGGAGGAGAGAGAGCATCTACTTCTGCTTTGCCCACCACAGGAGAAAGTAGTTGTAGCCTCTTCTCATTCTCCAATGTCTTGTAAGGCTGAATGATGCCAACTACACAGTCTGTGGATTCAGAATGGAATTTAGGTTATTTGTTTACTGGTTTGTGTTTTGCGTTTTTTCCCCTCTGTAAGCTTTCTTCCAGAGACACCAGCTGCAAATCTGGGCTGGCAGCCAACTTTGTCTCTCCTTGAATAAAAATAAGATAAAGCTAGTGGGAAGTGTAGAGAGGGCAATAGAAGATCACACAGCAACTTATGTCAACCACGCAACACACCCCCAGGATGCAGCAAGCTGTGAGGTGCTGCCCCAGAGGAGGAGTCTTACACAATGTTCATACTGATGTAGGCACCTGCAGATGCATGGCCCCTCACCAAGCAAAGCCCACGTGGAGATGGCAATAAGCCAATCTCAGCTTTTCCTGAACTTGCAGGGCACAGACCTGCAGGAAGAAAAGGTTTGGAACCCCCAGCACCAGCTGGATCTGGGCTCTTCCTGCCTGCCACAAATGAGACAGTGGCTGTGGAGGGTCCTGGAGGGAGAAGAAGCAGGTGTAATGTTCTCAGACAGCATGATTTTCCTAGGCTGAGGTGGGAATCACCAGCGGATTTGCTGTGGGGAAGACAGGAGCACTTCTGTGCCATTTGGGAGAGGTTGTGAAAGGGAGCTTTGAGGCTGAAGTCAAGAGCATGAAAGTAAGCAGTGACTGTGCAGTAATGGGATGATGAGGGAGGAATAGGAAGCAAACTGATTTCTTCCCCTGCAAGCTGTGTAGGGTAGAAATATGCCTTCTGAAGGAAATTAAGTTGAATAGTAGGGAAATGAAGCAAGGCATTTCTGAGTTCTGCCAACCTTATCTGACACAGAAAATTTTCTCTTTCATAAATACAGCCTTTCACTGAACTGATAACTGCCTCTGAGCACAGATGTGCCTTTTCCCCCCTTTCCCATCCACTCACAGTGCTTTATTCATCAGCTGCCTTTCGACTGATTGCATTGTAGCAGTGCTGAGTATCAGACACAGATCTGTGATGGGGAGTGACTGCTCAGCTCTAATATCACAAACTGAGCCATCCCTGACAGTTCCCCTCATCTCATTAAAATAAATAAATAAATAAATAAAATTAGGCTTTCAGGGAAATCCAGAGCACCAAAGGAGTTCCAGGACATGACTGATGTGACTACCCAGATGCTCTGTTGGAAGAGCTGGGAACTTTTCCTGTCTACAAGGACTGCAGTGTAATTATTTGGTGTGTACTCAGGCTGAAGCATTTGGGTAGGTAGGTGATGATGGATGGACAGATACCTGAAGGTTTTGGCAGCAGGTGAGTTACAATTCTAACAGAGTTTAGGATGCCTGTATTGTAAGCAAAGCTGCCAGTCTACCTCTCTATGAATCCCCCTCCATGGGCTGATGTCCTGACCTCTGTCAATCTCCATCCCCAGAAAGGTGCACACTGCCCAGGGCTAGGGCTTTCCCTGGGCCCAGGCTGCCCTGACTCGGATGGTGGGACCAGCCCTGGCTGCCCATTCCTGCATTACTGTTCCCCAGGGAGCCAACATGATCCCTGACAATGTATGTACAATGTATATACATACAGCAACAGCTAGATGTATTCTTAGGAAGAAAATAAGATTGGAATACTAAAGTAGTAAAAACAAATAGAGGAATAATCCCAAAAATGCAGGAACAACAAAAATGTCTGTCATCACAGTTGTGGTTGATTAAAAGTAATCACTTTCCTGTAATTTTTCTGTATTTTTCAGGTGAAGGAATAGAAGCTGTGGAAATTCCTGCCTTGGACAGTTCTGCTCACTGCTCATTTCTCCTTCCTTGCATTTGAAACAGCCCATAATAATTTTATGAAGGACAAAAGGGTTATGTGCTTAAACTAATACAGGACAGGAATGAAGCTGTAACTCTGTGTATTGGAAGCAATCACCCACAAAATATAGCCCTTCTTCCAGAATACAAGAATCCATAGGATGATGAAATGTCAGCATGTTTCTAGAAATATCTGCTTGTCAGAGAAACAAAAAATAACTGCATTCTCTTGCCCCTTCCCCCTTCAATTTATGTAACTGCTAAGACTGACTTTTATAAACAATGGAGCTGGTAGAAGAAAAAATATGAACCTTAAAAATTCTTATCAACAGGAAGAGAGTTAGGTATGTCTCTCGGGTAATGACGAAAAAATGTCTTCCTACTGTAATGAATGAACGATTTATAAAACAAAAAATGGTGTAATATAGATTTGATGGGTTCTAAAACTTCTCCAGGGACACCCCCTTGTCACAGGGGAGAAGCTTGCGTGCCCTCATGAGGTTGAGAGCTATGCTGGCGGTGGTTTGTGCTGCTGGTAGGGTCTCCCATGCCAGACAGGTCTCAGCTGAAGGGTCAGACAAAGTGTGTCCACGGGCAGGATGGGCTCGCTAGCCATCTGGCAACCATCCTAGGAGAAGGACAACTCCAACCCCAAACCCGGGCAGATGGAGCTTGCTTAGCCCTGCAAGGCCATCCATCTAAGAGAAGGATACTCTAAACAAGCCTACGCCCTGAGGTATTCACTGTCACTGTCCAAGCTCGCTCGGCCGTGGCAGATGAACCTTAGGAGTAAAGGGTGGGGCCAGTTCTGCGCACGCTGTGCCTCACCTAAAAAATCCACTGCGCAGGCTCGAAGGGTTCACCCACATTGCAAAGCCCTGTAGCGACAGGCGAGGGTCGAAAACGGCAGGTGATGGGAAGCAGCTGGAAGCTGCAGACCAATATCACCTAAAGAGATGTTCCGCTGTGCCTTTTCTGACTGGACCTGCCTATCCTGTATCGGCCTTTTTAGCCACCAGCACACTTGCAGCAAGCGTGGGTCGTGCCCTTCCCAAATCTTCGTTCGCAAAGCCTAGCCATGATGATGGGTTCTAAAACCTAGAACTAGAATTTGACATCACTGTCTATTCACCTCTCTCCTAGCAAAATCTTAGATCTTTGCTTATTTAGACACTGCCAGAACAGCTGTCCATTCCATCAGTAGAGAGGAGTCTTTAAAGCTGGAGACAAAGAATCTTATACACCTATTAGGCCTCTTTCATTGTCACTCCTTGTGAAGAGCATTAGTGTAAATGTGAATCCTGCACCTTCCTCTTCATAAACACTGGCATTTATTAGCAGGTTAACATAGGAGTAGAGGAGTCCTTTTGATGAGTAGGATGGAAGATAATTAATTAGATTGTAATTCAGCAGAAAAGTGTTAAATTCCAACTTCAGAAGAATTATAAAATTACTCAGCTGATGTGGAATGTGCTGAAATTTCTAGCAACTTACTAATTGCTTTAAATTAAATGACCTAAAGTCATGGTCAGACATTAAAAAATTGAATTGGGTGACGTGACCTGTGAGCAGGCAGTAAAAAACAAACTCTTGGGGATTAGTAATAAACATGTATTCTGACAGGTAGAAAATACCTGTCTATAGAAAATACAAATAATTTCTTTAATAATATCTGGCCAGAGAAGATTAACATTTTAAATGTGTTTCCATTCATTTCTAGCAAGACCCAAAAGCTTCAGCAAGGGGGTCTTCAAATAATATTTTGATTGAAGGAGATTCCAATATAAGCATATAAAGCAGGAGATGCCAAATGGGCAGTTTTCTTTCTGATACTCTGTTTTTCTGGCTCACTTAACTCCTGACTCCTTTGTGCTGTGCATGTTGGCCCAGCAAGCAGTCTTGTCAGCTGTCACAGATGTTTGAAGACATGGGCTGATGAATGTGCTGTATATAGAGTCTTTCTGATCTTCAGATTTTAATATATTTCTTAGCTATTTAGCAGAGTTCCCTAACCCTTACACCACATCTATAAAATGAGTAAAAATAGCAGGGACATTTAATTTAACAGACTATGAGGCTGGTACAGCTAAATCTGAGGGCACATGCAGAAGTCTTAGGCATAGTTCTTAAAACCAAAACAAAAATCCCTATGTTAACACAAACATTTATTAAAACAGAACCACAAACAAATAAGTAAAAGAGAGATTCTGCAGTTCAGCTTTGAGGAGCCCAACTTCACTCCCCGTTTATATGACTGTGGAAAGATGGCTGGGTGGAAAATTAGAGGAAACTGAGAAGTTATGTTCACATCATAAAGGAAGCTATAACAGTATGGAAATTATAGGGTAAAACGCAGCAGCTACTCGCTGGATGGAATGTGACTGGCGTGCTCAAAACCTGTTCCATGATTCCCCACACACAATCTGCAACCATAAGCACAACCCAAAGGGGGATGGAACAGAGGATGGAGCGTAGTGGAGACAACATGGCCAGGACCTGTATAAATCCTTGCAGGGAGGGGAACTTTGCAGCTGATAAGCTGAACAGCACCTATCAACCAAGGGTGATAGGAGAAGATGTACTGCTGCTGAGCCAGCAGTGGTGGCAAAATTGTTCTCCTCAGATGAACTTGATTCATTAAAGCCTAATTATAATATTAACACACACCCCCATCCCAAAGTTACCCACCTTCAAGTATGACCACCCCCCACTGGGCATGTGCTCTATATATTTTTTTACTCTATTTTTAAAAATGAAGCAAAAGAATTTTATACCAACCAGCAACAAAGGTATTTATGACTAAAGTCACTCAAACTCCACCTAAACATAAAGAAATAGCATAGAAGTCAAGAGTGGGGGAAAAGTTAGGGAAGACTCCACTGTAACTACTGGCATTGGTCAACAGGTCAAACCTAAATACTTTTATTGGGGATAAGAGCTTGTATGCATATTGCTTTAAATATGTTTTTGCTGTCAGATACTATTACCAGCAATCTTTGAACCTTGGCCTGTCACAATTTTATATTAATAAAGAGTGTTATTCCATAACTATTAATGGTGATCCTTCCTGCCTGCTGGCCATTGCCAGCAGCAGGTAACACACTCAAATAAAGTGGGCAGACCCACTGAGGGGTCTCCCTTGTGCTGTTGGCTTAGCCCCCTGCAAGGGGCAGTCAAATCATCATCTGGTCCAGCAGGACTCTTTGGTGAAGGGTCCCCATAATGGGTCACTGATAGACTGATCAGGCACAAGGGTTTTGGCTTTCCTGGGGCACTGACAGACAAATAAATCATTAAGGGTCAAGGAAATCTTCCCACAATAAGGGCCAAGGAAATCTCTCCTTTTCACATGACATGTGACTATAAACTCTGACTGATGCCACTATGCAGCAGAAGGGAAACTGGGCCAGTGTGTAAGTACTGTGGCAGATTTAATCTTTCCATATGTTTGTTTATTTTATCAATTCCTCCCCCACATATAACTAACAGACAATATTCAGCCTTTCCAGGGCATGAAAAGAGCTGCATCCACAGCATTTTCTGTGGGTGCCCTTCATGCTGGATAAAACACGAGAGGTTGATTTAAACACTACCCTCCCCACACAAGGTGTCCTTTAGCCAGAAATTACCCATGCTGGGAAGGTTCACAACCTTTTCCATCTAGAGGATATCTGAAACTTCAGAGGATGTCTTTAAAGGATATGCTGATATAATTTTTATCAGCTTAGTGTCTGTTCCTCACACTGATTAAAAGTAAACCAACTGCTCCCAAAATACCAGTATTTTTCTTTTTCATTCCCTTTCTCACTCTGCTGAAATCATGACATGTGTTCACCACAGCAGTGAGTGCTGCCAAATGACATAAGATCACTGGTGCTACAGGAATAAAACAGTATGCAGATCTAAGGGATTGGAAAAGCTGCTCAGAGGCTCAGGTAGCTTTGTTCAGTAAGACCTAAAGCAAACAGGCCCTGCAATACTGGTTGGTAGGGACCTGAGCATCATAAAGCAGAAATACTGCAAGCAGTCTGAGTCAGTGCTGAAGTTCTGGGCAAGTTTCAGTGTCTGTCAAAATCAAAAAGTCATCTGCCTAATTAAGGATTGATTCTAAAGTTATACTTCCCCTTCATTATTATGCACTGCAAGAGCATCCTAGAAACATTAGTATCCTGTTATTGGTTTATAATGCAATGCCATTATTCTGTCCCAGCTCAAATTACCAGTATAATGGCTGTTGGCTTCCAATAACCTACCCCAATGTGAGATTCCACAAGGGAGACGCAGTTTATGTGAGGTATCACTAAAAATGTCCCATAATATGCATAAAAGACCAAATTGTGCATAAAAGATAGAACATCATCTGAATGCAGAGCCTCTGCACATTCTGCAACAGATGTTTTCTTTCATGCTGCCCAGAAAGGATATATCTTGAAGGTTGTTTTAACACACACATTGCTGTCTCTAAACATTTGTTGGTGCCACTTGTGGCCTCTACTTTCCCATTGAATTCCCCCTTGTTTAGTCTGGAATGTGAATATATGAAAAATGTAAGAGTCACCCTTTAGAGTGCAAAGACATGCAGGTATCATCCTCTACAGAGCTGCTTCCTGCTTTTCTGTCACACGCAGTCAATCAGTGTAATTTCAGTTACCTGCAATGAAATTAAATTCAGTTCCTGAAGCCTGCAGTATCTTCTCTGTTTCACTGCCACATATTGGAGTTCCCTCCTGCCCAGTGTTCACATCATTCCTTACAACAGATGCGCTCTGCTAAATAAACACCCACACACTCCATTTCCCATTTAGCCCCTCCAAGGTTATCATTATTTATTTTGAACTTTGCATTTTTTCAAAGTACTTTTATTATAATTCTACGTTCCTATTCTTCTCTTTTTATAGTTGCCATCATGCATTAACTAAACTTCGACTGAATAATCTTTCAAATATTTCCTGAAGAGTAAGCCATATTCTTTTTAAAAATATATAACACATCACTCCAAAATGGACATGTAGTTCAGACTACCACTTCTCTTCACACACAATTTATTTACGCATATATAAAATGTAGACAACTAGCCAATCTATTGGGAAAAACCCCCTCCATTTAATTTTTCTTTCATCTCCTTCCCTCTGTGATCTGCATCTCACAGTCAATAACTTTTACTCCCACATCATATGCCCTGTCAGCTTTCTTTTCTATGATTGTAAATGAAAAAGGCAGACTTCTATTTTAAATTCATGCATGATTTTTCATATTTGTTGATTCAAAAGCATTTTATATTTTACTTTGAGAAAACTACTTCTCTCTCATTAAACATCCACTTCTTTGCCATCCATCCTATTTAAAAGCTTGCATACTTCATAGCATTAAATAATACCTTTTCCATTAGCAGCAGTAACCTGCAGTCAGAAGTCCTCTACTTTTTCTCTTATTCCTGCGTGAGAAAATATCTGTCAAAAAGCTCTCGGGACCATTCGCACTCATTCCCTGATAATACAGTTCTAATCTAACTTCAAGTCAGACTGTGGACATATGACTGAAGGAATGTGAAGAGCCCACCAATGCAAATCATGTTCTCCATTTCTTAAAGGAGTTTAAGAGTTTTCTCTGAGCCCATCCTGACACACTGAAATTAGCAAGTACTTTGACAGTCAGTCTTCTTGAGTTTTCATTACCGTGGGGACTTTAATAGATAGACAAATATCTAAGATAACTCTGTGGAAGTTATTATTTTCCCTTTCTTTAGCAATAATATCTGACTTTGGTGAAGTTCTTACTTGCCAATTTTACCATTATAAACATTACAAGTCCTTATTTTCTTGACAGATTTCTAATAATGCGATATGAAACATTGTTATGAAGTAAAGATTTTATTTTATTGCATTCAGGAAGCTATGTATTTTCACCAAGTAATTAAAAGTTCTTAATTTTTTGATGTATAGAGCAAGTGGACTCTCTGACTGGAATAACAATTTGTGTTTCAGTGAAAAATCAGCTAGCTTTTGCCATATTAAAGTCAGAAGAAAATAAATAGAATATGAATGTAGAAGAAACATAATTAGAATTAAATTATATTTCTGATGAGATGGAACATATTTATGTTAGAAATTATTTAAATTTCAAGTGGCTGCAAAGATGTCTCTGGAAGGAAACAAAATGGTTAAGGGGGTACATTTCTTTCTTCTTGCTTTGTAATTAATTGTCATTAATGACAAGGAATCAATCTGATTAATGGGGCATTGTCTTTGCAAATTTGTTTTCTGTCCTGTAAGGAAAAGACTGAGGAAGAACTGTGAGAAAGGTTACTAAGACAGCATGACCTTCAGTAATAAGACTAAGCAAACTGTGCATCACTTCTGATAAAACAAATGAACAATGAACAAAACAAGAGATGAATAAAGTATCATTCGTGATTCAGAGATCCCAAGATTAATGATCTGTCCCTTTCAAATCACAAATTTAGCCAAATACCAAGTTAATTTTTTTGCAGCCAATTTTTTGCAGCCAATTAGTGGAGACAAGTACAGTAAGTTTAGTAAGTTTTAAATCAGATCTTTGCCGTTTAATGAGACTTCACTGATTTAGACAAGTACTGGTAAAACTACAACAGCTTTAGATGGGAAAGCCCCAGCTTCTGCTTTGAAAATAACTTGCAACACAAAGCTAGCTGACTTTCTCTCTTTATTAATTCTCTTTTTATTAAGGCTGATAGAAACTGGCATTCTGATCTGATATGACTGTATCTGAGCTCTTATTTTCACTGCAGGACTCACACCTGCAAGTATCCTCTGAAATCAAAATAATGGAATCATTAGTACAGTGGATCTTCTTTGGTACTGGGAGCTCCAAATAGCTAGAAAATAAGCTTGGTCTTCACAGCTAAGACTGCAAACAGGGCCCCATTAGCT
>VWZD01005611.1:223057-243915 GCA_013396695.1 Sakesphorus luctuosus
TGATTTCCATATACTCACAAAGTGAAAAATTAGTTACTGAAACCAGGCATCTTCAGAAATTGAGGCCTTTCCGTTTTCAGCTTTCTGAAATTCTTCATCTTTTGTTCAAGCCTTCCCTTCCTCCTGTCCTAGGACAGATGTTATTTCATTTTACTGTAATGTGGGGTTTTTTTCTGAGACACACAAGAAAATATTTATTTCAGCTCACCTGGCTTCACTGAATATTATCTAAAATCTTTCATCTGCCACAATACAAGAAAAACTTAATTTCAAGTGTCCTACTGCACATGATGAGCACCTGCTCAGTTGCCAGCGATTTCCTACATCAGATACTTAAATACATTTAGAATTGAGAAACTGTAATTTTCTTAATTGTAAATATTTAAAAGCTATGAGGTGTTGTCTTCTTTATAGGTTGTAAAAGACTAAAACTGAAAATAAAACCATGTGATATATTAATTTAAAACCACGTTAAAATAAATTATGTTGACTAAAAAATGCAGCACAAACAAGCAGAAATTCTGTAGACAAAAACAATTGCAAAATATGTTTTGCCATAAGAGTTTCTTCCCCCAACTTCCATAAATCATTTGCTTAGGATGTCAGAAAGTTGCTTAGATTGCACACTGAACATTTAAAACTCAAGCATTTTTGCAAGCCTTGAAAATCCCATGTGTTCTTTCTACTTTCTTTTTTTCCTAGGAAGCCAATGTACATAAGATTAAAATAAAATCCTCATTTACCCAGATCCTACAGTGCATTATGAAAATTCATCTTAGGAAAGTACTGAAGGTAAAATTTTCCCTTTTGTTAACCTTAATGAGAGTTAAGATGAGCATTTCAATTAAAAAAATAAAAAAGATGGGGAAAAAAGAAATCAAACACAATAGCTATGTAATCCTTAGTGTTTTGAACTTTTTCTGCTTGCTTTTGAGCCAAAACTGCATACTGCCTGTATTCCTGTTTTTATGGGGTCAACCTGTAATCGTTTCATCATGGATATGTTAGCAAAATGAGCTGATCATGAGCCAACAGCAAAAAGGTTTCTGTTTCATGATCTGTCAGTGGAAGAAAAAAACTCGATTCATTCAAGTTTAAAGCCACAGAAAATAATTAAAAATAACACATTATAAATAATGCTTTTAAAAAGGTAAGAAAAAATGGCATGAAGACACTAAAATTAAAGCATATAAAACAAGATGCAATTTCTGCTCTTAAAGGTACAAGGCTGATCTAATTCTAGATTATTTTGCCATAATACTCTATTATATTATTTTATTATTCTTCTTTATTATTGCTGTGGAGACCTCTCCAGTTTCAACGGCTGGTGAACAATTCTTAAATATAAATTTCACTCAATAATAATTTTTCTAATATGCATATTGTATTTTAGCATAACAGAATTTCTTTGTGAAATACATAATGCATAATACTGTTTTTTATTATCTAATATTGTTATTAGAAAAAGCAAGTATGAGGTAAAAATAACAAAATATAAATAAACAAAAAAATATATAAAAATAAAAGTTTAAAATTCTGTCCCAGAAGCCTATTAAGGACATACCACATAACTAACCTATTACATTATCTATCAGAGTGGTTATATTGGAAGAAATATGTTAAAAGTTTAAAAGTCAGTGCAAAGTTAGGAACCTTCAGTTACATCTGACATTTAAAAAAATATACAAACACCTTTGATAGTCTTACCTTGATACATACTGTTTATTTCTGAAGATTGGTGTCACATTCAGGTCATTAAATAAATTTTTGAAAATGTTAATTTTTTAGCAAATATTCATTATGCCTGGATTTTCAAAATTTTGAAAATAAAATCTTTTTTTAGATGGGAGCTTTCTTATTCCTGAGCTGAAAGTGTGGCTCTTCTTTCCTCATCTTCCCCATCAAGCATGCATATGTGCATTTGTTCTCCCACAAGACATAAACTGAGGAACCTCTGATGCTAGATTGTTTTTATATATGCCTCCTGAAAAAAACATTTGAAATTTATTATATATAAATCTCTGAATGCTTTTTATTGTCTCTTGAATTCACCCTGGTTGGTATGTTTTTATTTATTATTTTTAATGTCTTCAGAAGTAATAATATAAGCTAAATCACTTCCAAAAGCCTTGAGTTCCCTGGTGCAGAATTTAATGTATTGGTAAAATATTGTTTTAAAGCAAATGTTTTTACCACATTACATTTAGGAAAGCAAACAGTAACCATCCAAAACTAAGATCTATGAAAAATGTGAGGACATGAAATGACTCTCTAAAGAAAGAAAAGGTTTTCTGAGGTCTAAAGGTACTGAGAGACCACCACAGGCAAAGTCAGCCACATCTGTGCTAACACACTCAAGGCTGCTCTCAGTTCCCAAGAGGCAAATGATTTTTTCATGGAAGATGCTACAGCAGCCTGCAGAAAGGACTGGACTCTGTTAATTTATGGGTAGCCAGTCAAGTGCACTCATTGCCACTTATACTGAGATGCTGGACTGTTTGAATCAGGAGTGCTTCCAACTGGAAGGACTGCTCAAGGCATGGGGGCAGAGTACAGATGACATTGCGGTAGAGATGTGGGATAACTGGCAAACTGCAACCAGCTTTTGTGCTCCACTCAAGTGAGCAACAGAGAGCAAGCCTTGCTGCCTCAAAAGTGTCAAAACAGAGAAAAGGATGAGAGGATACATTCTCACCTGTGGCATTTTCTGAATGCTCATCAGCTCTGAGCTGGAAGAAAAACCTTTCTTACTGAATTTGTACAAGCTGATGTGCAGAGATGGTATGCTCTGTTATTCTTCTGGTCCTCTGCACCCAAGTGAGAAATCAATACCAATGCAGAGGCTGTCAGAGATGTACAAGGGACAGCAGGATTTCAGCAGAAGGGTGTTCTGTTGCAAATGGAAGCACCTCTATTATTTAGGGTCTTTCCTAAGAAATACAAGGGCAGGTGTGGTGACCTGCTTGAGTCAAGAGCTCTTGGAAGGAAGTCCATGCCATATTGAACCTACAAAACCCAAGGAGGGCATGAGATATTCTGAGGAATAAATAATTGTGTTATACTTTGCCACCTCCTACCATGAGTAAGAAATGAGTCTTCCAGAAAGAATTCTTTTGAGGCTTTCATTGATCAGGACCATTTTGAGCTTTGACTGCTCAAGATAGGCTATCAGGGGATTTCTTCAGAACAGTGTCTTGTTATTTAGGCATATGTTTGCCCACCCCTGTATAGAGTAGCAAGCCACTCTTTTGAAAGTCCTGTTTCAGAGCTAGTTCAAGAAACACACAGAACAATAGATTCAAAGGTTATTTATTTGTTTAGTTATTTATATAAAAACATGTGCTTCCTTGTTCTGGTCAGTCATGTGCCTCAGTCATTCACAGTGCTACTCTGGTATCAGGGCCCCCAAACTCTCTCTCTTTCTGTGCTAATCTCCCCTCTGATGACCACATTGTGCCTACCTGTGCACTTTGACCTCCTCCCTCCCATGGCTTCACCTGTTTGCTGCAAAGGCAAAGGGAAAGATCTCTTTTGGAGCTCGAAGAGAGATGGTGAAGGCTTACTTAATGATATATAACCTTTCATTTTAGGCAGCTGAAGAATTACTGCAGGCCTCTTCATTTCTGTGTGTCTGTGTCTGCCCTACCTAAGGGGATTTAGCAATCTTCCTTGGGATGACTCTGCTACATAGATTTTTTAAAAATGAAGCACATATTTTTGTGAATCCAGTGAATTTTTTTTCTCTTTTTTTGTTAGTTTGAACAAATGTAGCAGTTTGGGACTCAAGAGGTCAACCAGTGAAAGAATATTCCCTGATCACTATTACTATAACATACTGATTTTAAAAGCAGCAGCCTAGCATTTGTGAGAAATGATATACATAGCTACTGGGAGTGCCTACACTTTTAGAATGGCTCTGACATTTTAGCAACAGTAATCTGGTGTGAACCAGGACCATTAAAATGTCAATAAACTAACTGTAGATTTACATTATCAGTTTTCCACACAATGGTTCAGAGGAAGCAAAAATCTACCACCTCTAGGAAGACTTATAGGACAAAAGTGGCTCAGAGTATTTGCAAAATACCTAATATTGTCAAAAAACCATAAAACTACTATTTAAAGAGTACTTTCCTCCTTCCCCCCCCCCCTTAAATCTCTAAATCCTTGATATCAACACTTGATGGTTTAACATTTATAAAAATAGAATGTGCAAACATACACGCACACATATGTATAAGCATATGCTTAGCTTTAGTTGCTGTTATTGTAGATTTCTGATACAACTAATTGAAACTATTTAGTGCACAATTCACTGAGAAAAAAAAGATCATATTAGGTCCTGAAAAAACTATGTTATGTAAAAATCATTGCTATTCATTGTGCCCTTTTTTTCCAGGGTAGTATTTATGAAAAAAGTATAATTTTCTAAGTGCTGAGTATTCTCCTTTTAGACATATATTATTATAACAACTTCATTTGAATTTAGTCTGAGTATCTTAAATCAAGTTGTATTGTAGTCTAAACATCTAAACTATGTGTGAACAGCTTTCCAGGATCATGATAGAACCAACCTGTCTGATGCTCTGTATTGAAAAGTAATTCATAATGAGTGCCTCAAGAAACAGTGTAGGAAATAGAGCATCCTTTCCTCACACCCCCTCCCACAACTACGTCTCAGTGGTGGAGGGATTTCCTGACCTTAGTGAAGGATTATTATGTCTAATAGGCACTCATACATCTTTTCTTCAAGGCTGCCCATTAACCAATTCACACACTTAGTTCTACAGCATCCCTGAGCAACACATCTACGAACTTAGATAAGTTAATTTGTCATCTAGAAGCTGGATCCATGACCCTAATTTGGGCACCTTGGCTGCCTTTCACAAAATGCCAAAGAATTTTGAGGGTTGGGTCTTCTTTTGCATCCAGGCTTTCTATGCACACCTTTGCCTTCTTTTAAATGGGAAGGTTGCAGTTCCTTTCCCGAGAACATAGGATAAAAGGAAAGTAGAGGTATCTAAACAGCTTAAGCTAGGAAATGACCAAGGTCCTTTCAGGGTTACAAAATTATGATGGCTTTCTTGACAGTTTTGTTACAATAGACAAGTGTCTCCGAGGCTCTAAAGCCAAACCACTGGCATCTGGAACAAGCAGAAGGAGCAAGAAGATGCCTGTGAAAAAAAGGGGGCATGCTGTGACCATAAAAAGAAACCAGAAACACCATGCTGTGTGGGAAGGGCCAATCCAGTGGAGGGTCAACAAGTTGATCAGAGGGATGGAGCACTTGTAGAGGAAAGGCTGAGGGAATTGGGATTGTTCAGCCTGGAGAAGGGAAGGCTTTCAGAGTGATCTAATTACAGCCTTCCAGTATCTGAAGGGAGCCTACAAAAAAGATGGAGAGGAACTTCTTACAAGACAGTGTAGTGACAGGATAAGGGGGAATGGCATCAAACTGAAAATGAGTAGGTGTAAATTAGATATTGGGAAGAAGTTCTTTACTGTGAGGTGGTGAGGCACTGGAACATGTTTCTTCAAGAAGTTGTGAATTTCCCGTCCCAGGAAGTGTTCAAGGCCAGGCTGGCAGGAGCTCTGAGCAACTTGATCTAGTGAAAGTGTCCCTGTCCACAGCAGGAGCGTTGGAACTAGATGATCTTTCAGATCCCTTCCAACCCAAACCATTCAGTGATTCTGTGTGAAGCAGAGATTCAAGTATTGGAGACAACATGCCAGTTGTGGGACAGTATCAGCACTGAGTGGATGTAGGCATTTATCTGGGCTAATCAGCAGGGCAGAAAAGAGGCTTATCAGGTGTGGAACAGTGTTCATGGGTACTAGAAGGGCTGGAATTCTGGTACCTGATCATTTAACAGCAGAATTGGAGTCTACCTAAAAGCTGAAAGATTGGTTCATTGTCTTTTATTATATTCAAAGTATTGGGTTCATGATGATCTAACCACATATTCTGGTAACCCATTGCACAGATGATATGGTATTCGAAATAGTTATGTGCAAGCTATTTTATGTAATCTGAACAGGAGACAGGTAAAGTCACAATTAGATAGATGAAGTAAGGTATACATGAAAGTGGACTAAACTCAATGTGTTAGGTGTTTAGCACCGTGTCAGTGAAAAAAGGGAACAAATCTATGTAAAGCCTGGAAAGGTAAATTAATTTAGTAAATTCATTAGACTACACTGGAGGAAAGAGTTTGCTGTGGGTGGTTTTTTGGCTGGATTGGGTTTTTCGTCTTATTCTTTTTTTTTTTTTTTTCAAAATTTAGGCATCTGTTTTAGTCCATGACTTACATTGAAATTTCTATTTAAAGCAAGCCTTTTCCATTCTGTTGTTTTGGGTTTTTTTTCACTTTTTTGAGCCTGTAATTGGGCATGCAGTAATAGAAAGTATAACATAAATTATTGGAAAAGGTGTGACGAAATAAACTAAAACATACCAGCCATCTAAAATACAGGGTAGTTTCAATACTTTCCTAAAGGCACTGTGAAATGTTCGCTGTGATGTGTCTTCCAGTATCAGTGAAAATATGCATGTCAGCTAGAGAGTAAAAATAGATCACTTAGCATTCATCTTTCTTCTCATCAAGTTTCATATAAACAAACAACAAAACAATTGAATCCATTGTAAATCTTATATAGAATATGCACCTTTGTTATGCAAGCTGCGAAGGAAAGTAATTAAATTGAAGATAAGGTAAAGGAAAGTAATTAAACTGAAGTGAAGATGAGGCTTCTAATTAAGATGTATAGTGTATTAGTGACTTAATTTCTCAGGTTATTAATTGTTATAAAATAAATGTCTGTATGGCTCAACCTTTCAAGCTTCTGGCTTTAATGGCAATTCAAAGCCCTTGACATTTCTACAATGTGCTCAGTGCTGTGAAGGATCAAGTTCTTAAAAGGAAAGGAAGCATTTTTTTTCTTTTTATTTAAGGTCAAAGTAATAAACATCCAGCTCCTCAGAGACATGTCAAAGGTACATATGGATGCATAAAAGCATAATGTGATCTTCCACTATGATTAAACCAATGATGCAGAAAAAAAATCTGTAAACTCCTACTGCTTCGGATTTAGTTTTGTATCTGTAGCCTGTGTAGGTAACCCTGCAAAAATTAAGTGTGTTTATTTTGATGACTCACTGAATCAGGTAATGCTCCATGTGACTATTTTAAATCCTAGACTTAATCTAATCTTGATGGGCCCAGTCTGGTTATATATATATCAATGTAACCAGGAGCAGCTCCAGTGATGTTGACAGTTATACCTTTAAAAAGTTGGTATACAAGATACTGGAATCTAGAGAGTTTGTGGTTGAAATTTGCCCCTGTGAAAATTAATATATGTTTTCCAATAACTTCCACTGGAGCAAGACTGGAGCATTGAAAAACTGGTTTAGTACACTCCTCAGTGATGTTCATACTCCAGTAAACTCCATTAGGAAAACTAATTTATTCTAAACACCTATAACACAGCATTTAGGTAGGAAAAAAGTGCCATCAATCACTTAGTGTTATCCCACAGACAACACTACACACATCAGTGATGTGCTCAGAAGGCAAGAAGACCCAGATGAATTGCTACAGTTTGTCTGGTTTTTTCACTTTATAAACTAAAGTGTTGCATAGATATAAAACACTTTGTAGCTATCATTTCTACTGTGAAAATCAGGGACACAAAAAGACCTTTTAGGAAAATAGTGAGACTAAACAACAAAGGAAATATTCACATAATTTTACAGGAAAATATATGAGAACGGCCTTAGAAGAATAAAAGTTTAGTATGATAGCCTAATGATTGCAGCCAGGCATTGAAATTAAATTTATGTGTTCTGTTTATAGACTGACATTAGTAATGAAATTTTGCTTGTATAAAAACAGAACTCTACTTACCTCATTGCACAATGAATATTTTTTGTAACAGAAACAGAGTGACTCGAGGTTGTAAGTTGTTAAAGGGAATATAATTGATATTAATTTTTAATATATTGACTTTCCTTAGAAGGGTGACTAGCCTTGGCTATGTAATTTTCTGAATTCACAAGATATATCTTAACAATCAAATGTAAGGTCTCTGAAAATCATCAGAAAACAGTTATTTTCTGAATTATTCTCAAACACCGGAATGGGCATTGTCTGTTCAGTTACCATCTGTTGAGTAAAACATTATATGAAGTTCTGAGGAAAGGAAGGCAATAGTATTAAATATTAAGGCTAAAAGAGATGGGTATTTCTTTGTTTGTAAGCAAAGTCATAGAATTTTACTAAGTAGGTCTTGCATCCAGCTCCAGAAGTTTCAGATTATTAGCTACAGAAAAACTTTTAATAGTGATTTAAGACCTCAAAGTAATGATGAAGGCTTGCTATTCCTTGGAACAATGTTATCAGTTTGGGTAGGAAAAAGCTTTTTGAATATTTTTTTATGAAAGAGAAAACATTCTCATTAATATATATGTAGTTTAGGGTTGTGTAAGCCATTCTTATAAGCTGAGACATTTAAAGCCTACAGTTGATCATTATTACTTTCTGAACAGAACAGAGTAATTTAAATTTTTTATAGTAACGACATCAAATCTAAATAGGCCTGCTGTCTATATTACATTGCATTACACTGGAAATTATTCTCATTTGTACCAACTCAAGTTGGTGAAGTTATATGGACAGAATTTTGTTCTGTTGAGCTGGCATTTATGTCATACAAGAGAATCAATCCTCCACAATCTGTTCACCTACACTTCCTCTTTAGCACAGGAAATCTTGACGAGGCAGGTGTTAGTAAAAGGGAATGAAGGTCTCCTTTCAGTATTTTAAAATTCTTTTTTCAACATGTTTTTGTTATATTCAGCCACAGCCAACAAGAATGCAGCTCTGAAAAAACAACGGAAGTGGCCTTATGGCTTCAGCAAAATTATTCTTTTAATGCAATAAAAATAGCATCACACTTCCTTTCTTCTCTTCAGGCCTTGCTTATTTGCGACTTAAATGTCAGTAACTGCAATAACTTAACCTTTGGTGGTGTTCTAATGGACTTCAATTAAAAAGCAAGATTTTCATTGGCCTCTGTGAGGAACACTGCAAAGCGAGCTGCTGCAGAGTGTGTGTAGGAGAGAGACATTCCATTTGTATGTTTGTAACAACGTACTCTGGGCTGCGCATCTGCAATACATTATTGATCAAACAGCTGTTATAAATAGGAGCATCTAGTTTTGCTACCAGTGCCAACCCTTAGATCTCTGAAAGCTAAGATGCCATTTATGTATTCATATAGAAAACATAAACTAAGAGTAGAAAACCTCCTAGCAAAAACTGTGTAAGAAAAAATAAAAACCACCATCAAGACAAAACTGATTAAGAATTAGAGTATTTATCAGATTAGATAGCATTTATGACCTGTGCTTTTCCCCAACATGCCCTTTTTCTGTCAACACTCAGAACCTCATTACAGTTTTGCCAAAACAAGTCAGTTCTCAGTTTGATCAGAGGAAGGAAATCGTATAATTCCACTAAGTTTTCTGACAGTTCTGCTGTCAGGGCTGTCAGGCTGGGTCACATACTTTACAGTAAATAAAGCAGAATATAGTAGTATAGAAGGGGCTGTAAGAGTCTCTTCACAACACTGATTTATTAATTTTAGCTTTAAATACACATTTTGAGCTGTCAGATGATGTAAGGTTATTGCTGGGTTTTATTGTTTGTTGCTGGTATTGTTGTCATCTTGCCTCAGAGTAGCCATGGGCTATGATCCAATTGCTCTTGCTGCCACACACCATTTTGCCAAGGAACTTATAACTGAGAGTATGTTTAGAGAGTAATCACAGGTGTGACTGCAGCATAACAGGTCAGCTTTACTCACTCTAGCATGGGTACCAGGAGCAGTGCCATCACTATAGCATGCACTCTGACTGCCTCCGTCCATTCCCCATGTGATCTTAGCACAGTATTCCTTCATGCCCTTATGCTACTCCCACTCTAGTCTGCAGTACAATAGTCAGGGTGGTGGTCACCAAGACAGGCAGCTTGATGGTTGCACAGCAACATCATAAAGATACAGTACAAAGTGAAAGCGAGGTAGGTGTAGTAGAAGGGCAATCCTACAATCAGTGGAAGAGGTTTTACCGACAATGGATTTATAGTGATGAGGACCGCCTTGAAACAGCTGCCCCTGAAGAAGATCAATGCACTGTCACAGTTTAAGGGATTCTAATGGACATTTAATGAATGTTTTTTGCGTTTTCTTCTGTTCAGTAATGGTTATTCAAACAGTGTCCTAGTTGTTCATTTTTCCTTTAGAGATCCTACCCAGGTTTTTGTTCCCCTGACCCCTCAGGGCTGCTTTCCCACCTCTGCCAGAGCCTCAAACTCTGATTGGCTGTTGGAAGTGATCCCCTATTGGTCAGTTGTTGAATCCCTGCTCCTATTATTGGTGCATTTTTCAATCCTGTTCTCCACCAATGGGAGTCCAGGTCCCACCCATAGTTCCAGAAAATTCCATCCTAACCCTATAAAAGAAGGCATTTCACCTTAATAAAGTGTTTCTGTTCTACTGCTTCTTGGCATTTTCTCATCTTTCCAGGGGTGACACTGGGAGCGGGAGCAGGAGCTGGGATTGCCAATCCAACAGCTGCCAAGCAGGCAGTGGAGAAAGCAGTGAAACCCAGTGTTTCATGCTCAGTGATCATAGGACACCAGCTGCCTATCTAGTAATGCTTTCATTTGAGGTTTCATTGGAAAAAGAGGAGATTTTGCAAAGAAGTGGTTATTCGTGCAGAGTTCTGTCAAGCCTCAGATGCAATGGTGGAGAAAACCAAATTACACTCACTAAATGGAGGTACCAAGTAGGGTCAGTAAGAGGAAAAAGCTTTTGGGAAGAAAAGAACAAGCCAGAGAGGTGAGAAGCTAAGGATGGCCTGTCCAAAGAAACAGGACAGGAATGAGTTTTTCAAAAACTGCAGGTGTCCTTAGCTTTACATAAGAAAGAAAAGAACAGTGACAAAGGTTAACAATGGAACCCAGCCTATATCCAATCAGGGTTTTTTTCTGTTGAATAGATCACGTGGACAATGTGTTTATTTTGTAGAAAATTAAATCCCAGCCTCTGTTTTATGGGTATGAAGGACTAAAAGAGAATAGCCTAATTGTTATCCATGAAAGAGCTAAACTTCTTTGCCTCTATTATTATGTACCTTTGCAGAAATACTGACGTTTGGGCAAGCAAGAAGTCTCTCAGATCCTTGCTGCAGAGCTCAGACTGAACAATATTACACAAAGTAAGACTCACAGGAATATCAAATAGTCATTTGAAAAGGAGTCATTAGAATTCCAGAATTTTATCTTAGTATTGGAAAAATTCTTTCTGCCACAGGAAGTGTTTATACTTAGTACATAAATGCCTATCATCGTTACTGTTATTTTTTCCTTTAAGTAGTCATTATAGTATCAAAAGTAAACCCTTTTTTTTTAAGCTCATCTTCCTTGATGAGTGCTAGACTGTTGTTAATATTTGAGAAGTGTATTCAAAATCACAGAAGGCTGAACTCAAAAGAAACAAGTTCTAGTTCTAAAAGAGCTGATTGAAGGAAATAGTATTTTATCCATGCATGAAAAAACAACATTCGCTTTGGAAAATAAAATGAATGAAATCTGGGAAATATAGAAGAAAAACAAGCGGAAAAGGAAGAAAGAACTTGAGATACAGTAGTAAGATATATTTTATTACTATATTACACTATATATTAGTAAATTTTCAAAATTTGTTCAATAACTTGATAAATCTTTTGCTTCAATAAGGGAACTACAGGACCAGCAGAAAAGAGGTGCAAGATGGACCAATTGAAAAACCTCCTATGTTATACGTATTGTAACGATATGTGGAATGTAAAGGAGATGTGGATACCTTGGTGAAAGGACATCTATCTTGTGAGGATATCCTATTAATATAAAATTAAAACCCCCACATAATAATACATATTAGCATAACAGAAGTAATATATTAATACATAGAAATAATTAGGATAATAATAACTAATAAACACCTAGATACACTAATGGTCCAGAGATAAGGGAGAAGATAGCAAAAGCTGGATCCCTCAAGTCAATGGCTGACAGGGCTTTGGTGGAACCACTCAAGCACAGCTTGGAAGATACTCAACCAGAATTCGTCAGTGTTAAGAAAAGGGAAAACAAAATTATTATGTGTCTTATAGGATGGAGACACTTAAATCCTTCTAAGGATGTCTCTCCCAACTTCATTTATTTATGTTTTGGGTAAGCTTTGGAATAAACTACCTTGAGATACACTCTGACTTCAAGAAAACATCATTTGATTCATTTCCTTGGTAAGGCACAAACTCTATGGAATACAACATTTATAACATGTAAAACTCAATAGGCAGAAACTAGAAACAATTTCATTGATCCAGTAGTGGTTATCTTTGCCAAGAACACTATTATTTCATTATAAACCATACTACATAAGGCTCTTTGTAATTAAAGAACATTTTTATTTGCCTAGATTGGAGACTTGATAAAAAACTTGTACTCTCTCTTAAGGAAATTATCTGCTTTAGAGAATGCTTTTAAATATATCGAAGTGGAGGGATCATTACCTTGTCTGTGGCTCATTTGCAATATAATCTCATTTTGGCTCCAACCATCACTGAATGGTAATAGATATTGATCAGTTGTTTTAGCAGTGGAATAACAGTTTCAATTTTATGACTGTGTAATAACATTACAATGGCTGATATTGTGAGCAAAAAATGTTGATTATTTCACATGCCATATAAGGCAGTATTAGAGCTTTTAATGTATTTTTTAATGATTTAGTTGTGCACCAAGTTGTACATTTACCCATGGAACAACAATAGTACACAAGGGGACTACAGTTGGGTTTTTTAATTGTAAAGTATGTACAACTTATTCAAATAGAGCTGATCACATTTACATTTTTATTCCTAGAAACCTGCCTGCTTTTAAACCTAAAGTTTTTAATTGCCTTTCAAAGGTAAAAGGTATTATACATGTAGTCAGCTGGCATATGCCTGCTTCCAACCAAAACAGGGTTACCAATGGGTTTGAAAAAATTAGAGAGTAGTATAAGATATGTTAAAAATCAGTGTCCAAATTTCCCAGATCACACATGACATAAACTAATAGCATTTTTTTAGTGCACTACTGTCCCAAGCTTCATTAGTCACTTTGAAAACCGTGCTGCAAAATACCTTCTTTTTTCCCCCCTCATTTTCATTTTTTTTTGCAAGATTTCTTTAATTTCATCCTTTCCTAGTTGTAATTCTTGGCACTAGATCTCTCATATTTTTTACCTCTGAAAAATGCCAGCATTTTTAAAGAGGCGTGAACTCACCTATTAACCTTGACACCTAGTAAATTACTACTTTAGTGAAAGAATATATATTTTTTTTTGCACATAACTTCACACTTTTAGAAAAATTTCAACATTTGAACAGGAAAAAAATCAACTTGTTGCTTAATGAACTAAAATATTGACAAATAAGCAATTGTGATTTTATAACCAGTATTATAATTTCCATTAGTTATATATTTAAAAATAAACATTTTGCTTCATTTAGTAAGTGCAAGAGCAAATCTTATCTTGCAAAAATGTTAAAACACTACCACGTAATATTATTTGCAGAAAAAAAATGCTGAAAGAAGTTGCGGAAAGTTTTTAAGTTAGTCTAACTTCACCTTTAAAACATTATCTTGAAAAAATGTGAAAAAGCTAAGAAATTTTTAGAGTTTAATAAGAAAGTGTAGTTTAATCTTAGATTTACTCAAATGTTTGAGGAAATCTGCAGGTTTTCAAGAATGAAATATTCTCCATATGCATCTTGTAAGAAGTTTGAAACTCATGATGAGCTGCACTGAGCTTCCTCTTAGCTGAGAAATAACGGGTTTGGTTTGGTTTGGGGTTTTTGTTAGATGATTTAAACACAAATCTGTTTTTTTTAGTAAAGCAATGTAATGGGTTTGGCCTACAAAACTGCAGGGTAGTATTTCTGTTCAGTAGTTCTAAACCTCCTAAATAGTTTCCATCAGTTTAGAAGTTGCTGAGCTTCAGTGTATTTCCCACCTACTGTCAGAATTTTTGTAGGCACATAGGTCCATCTTCTAACAACTAATTGTGGACTTAGGATCACAGTTTTAAACCTGTGTAATAATTTAAAAAACTATTATAGTTTGGGATTTATCATAACTTTAAAGCATAATTTTCCAGGAAAATTTCTACCTCTAAATTTTCACTTTTCACGCAACTGAAATACATAACATGTTCTGCTTGTCAAATACTCATGGAACAGCTCAGAAGGGAAAGTAAGACCACATTTTAGAAGAATTTTGGGGACAAGAAGTCTGTTATCTTTTTCATCACCAAATCCACATAATACATTTTAGCCAAGTGCTGTAAAGTACCTTGTCAAAGCCCACCACCACTCCATCTGAAATTGGACGACAGATACACTGTCGATCACTTCAGAGATTAGCATGCTACGTATCCCGTCTCCCACACAATTGTCTTGACATACACAATTATCAGGATTGCCATTATGAGGAATAAGACTACTTTCTGATTGTCTTCCTACCAGTGGCCTATATATGGCTTCAATCTTTCTTGGATACTTTGACTTTTCAGAGGGCTTCATGTCTAATAGAGAATTTATCTTCAGTATTGTTCCACACTGTTATTTTTCTCCATTTAATTTTACTTCTAACTCTGTGTGTTCTTCACAGTCTCTTTGAGCCAAGCTTCAAGAAATTGATCCAGTTTATTTGGGAGCATGAGAGTAATTTAACAGGATATATCCACTTCTTGCTCCACAGTAACTTGTTTTGAAGAGCTAAAGCACTTACGCTCCTAACACACAGACATTAGAAGTACACATGGAATTATTCCTGTCAATAACTTAAGCAGAAAAATCCTGTTTATTTGTAAACCATATCTGTAGCTTAAAACATTAGCTTTAAATTGTACATCTTTAACAGTGGAAAATGAGTTTTTGCAATTCTACCTTTCATGTTTAAATATATGATTTTATACTAGTAATCCCAGCAAAACGCAATTACCAGTACTTGACCAATCTTTGTAAATTCCAGCATGTCTTCACTTTTAGCCATTCTGATTTCAGCCTTCAGTGTAGCAGTAGCAGCTCGTTTCAGCAGGGGACACAGCCTTCCTTAAACGCATTCCAGATGCCTGGTATAATTTATTCATATATTAACTCTATGAAACTCACTTTCACATACTGATCAGTTCATACTTTAATTTCACACATTGATGAACACTGCATGAATAAGTGTGAGAGGCTTCTAAAAATAGGTAGGGAGGATATAACAAGACAGGAAAGCCTCTTGTTAACTGCAAGTAAAGACCAAACTCAACACAGTTGGGAATCTGATGTCTGCCTGGTCAAAACAGGGTTTTAGATGTAACTAATAGCATTTCAGTACTTTTTCTATAACTTCTGCTTTTAAATCAGTTCTGAGGTACTATTAACAATCCCATCATTATGATCATGAATCAATGAAGACGTCTTTGGACACAGATGGAGTGTACTTTCTGACCTCCAATGCTATTATTTAGTATGCTGTGTTCCCATTGTGTGAGGTCTTTGACTTGTTCTGTGTTATGATTTTATTGCTTAGTAACTTTATATGTAACTGCATAGCAAATAGTTGTGAGTATTATTAAGATAGTTAGGAGCCAATGATCAGCACTGTGAGTAGCCCATAGCATTTAATATATCTATTTTTCTTAAGATATAAGAAAACAGGCTATTTCTTTAAGTTAAAAACAGGACTACAGCCTTTGCCTCCCTAAGCAGCTGAGCAGATCACTTTTTCCATGGACAGCTGCATCATCTAGACTCAGAATAATCAGTCAAGGCTGAGCCACGTGAGCAATCAAGGCCTAACCCTTATGGTGCAGAAGTAATTTGTCTTCTGAATAAACGAAAAAAACATCCAAATCCACAAATAGAACAACACAATATAATGGCTAGAAGAAAAATCTCAGCTAGAAAACAAACTGGTGATCCTAGTAGGTTGCTTGCTTTTGGAAAAGAACAGTTAAATGTAGCCTTTGCAGGTATGCTAATATTTTATGTGATGCTAGTATTTTATAGTACATTATGTAAAGAATAACATTCAGATATATATAAAAGATAATAATGAAGACAAGGGGTGAAACTTGTCACTAGGTAAGGGAGAGCCTTGTATTTACTATTGTAAACTTCCTTATCTTCTGAGTGTTAAGAATTTTCAATTTTGATTTTTCATGGGAATACATAGACAAAATGTATTCAGAAACATACTTTTCTTAGAATGTAGTCTAGCCTGCATTCTCTATACACTTGTATTCCTGGGCTTAATGTCTGGAAAATAAGTACCCACCATCATGTCAGGTTCTCATTTTGCTAAAACCCCATGTTTTCAGCAAAGTGGTTCTGAAAAGCCGTCTTAAAAACAAAGCTCAGCATTTAAGTTAAGCAGATAGATGTGAACCTAGAAATAAATTAATTTCATTCTCTGTATTTATTTACCACACTGTATAATAGGACCAGTGTTGAATAAAAAAGCAACTTCTCTGGAGCTTTCCACTGGAGCATGTTGATACCAAGCCTGGGATGCAATAGAAGTCACGGAGGACGAAGTATCTTTAATTGGTTTTGGTTCATATACTTCAACTTGATTTCCACTAAAGCTGATGGAAAATCTTTTATACTGTAAGGGAAATTTCAGGTTCTTTATCACTTTGTCAGTTTTAAAAATGTTATAAATGATCTCTTTTGCTATTTTTTCCCTAATGTGCCTAGCAGCTAGACTTACTGGTTGTCTAATGTTTTGTCTTGAGATTTTGACAGGGTTTCACTTTCAAATTTAAATGTGAATATCTTAGTCACCCTTTCTCACAAATTAGACCTTAATGTTCACTCATATTTTCCTTTTTTCCACATAAAATTACAGTCATCTTCTTAATTGTTCTTAACTTGGTTCCAGACATGCCTGTGTTTTATCCCTGCTCTAAGCGGCTGTAATCCATTTTTCCTCTCCCTTTGAGGGAAAAAAAAAAAAAAGAAAAATTGCAGAGTCTTAAAAATCAGTTGGTGACCACCAAATTTGTGATTTTTTTTGGTATACATTACTATAATTACTGTAGTGAATCTCTTGGTCTCCTGGGAGCAGTAAAGCTCTGAGGTTATTGTTCTTGTTGTAGCAAATCAAACTATAATTTTCAAGTTGGACAGAAAATTATATAATAGGATCTTGTATACCCAAAAAAAATTTGTGAGGGAAAACTGGACTTTATAAAATCAAAAGCAGAGAAGATAAAAAGCAACATCTCTTTTCAGAAAACCTCTAGTAGCAGTAATGTGTAAGTAATGAGATTGCATTAAGGTAACTACACTCTCACAGTCTCACATTTTTATTATTATTTTTTAATCAACATATTACGGATCTATGTTTCTCATAGTATTGGCTCTGAAAGCACCTCTGCTTGTTTGGCATCTGAAGTGTGTATCTAATCTGAGACTTAGAACATCAGCAAATTTAATCTGGGAGAATCCCTAAGCATCTCTAATGAAACAAAGCCAGGCTCCAAAGATACTGAAGTTGATAATTTAACTTTTCTAGGGAATATTAGTCTGAATAAAGTGCAGATTACATCCTGTGTGGTGAGATGCACTGTGAACATATATATTACAAAAACAGAGATTCAAAGGCAAGGATGTGGTAAATATTCAAACTGTGCTGAAAAACACCACAGTTTTAAACAGAAAAAGTTCCTTTTTTCTTTTAGTAATTAGTCAAGAATTTAAAAGTATCAAAGTACTCTCTTCAAAATGGTGGCAACTGTGATACGTAATATCCTTATCAATGATATAGACAAAGGGATCTAGTGCACCCTCAGCACGTTTGCAACCCTGCTGAGAAGGATTTAGGGGTGCTGGGATGAGAGGCTGGACATGAGCCAGCTGTGCACTTGCAGTCCAAAAACCCAGCTGTGTCCTGGGCTGCATCAAAGGAAGTGTGGGCAGCAGGTCGAGGGAGGTGATTCTGCCCCTCTACTCTGCTCTGGTGAGGCCCCACCCACAACATTGTCCAGCCCTGGGGTCCCCAGCACAGGAAGGATGTTGACCTGTTAGCCATTCCAGAGGAGGTCCACCAAGATGATCAGAGGGCTGGACCATCTCTCATGCAAAGAAAGGTTGAGAGATTTAGTGCTATTTGACCTCGAGAATGGAAGGCTCTGGGGAAATCTCATTGCGTTTTTCAATACTTAAATGGGTCTTATAAGACAACTGGGAGCAGACTTTTTAGCGGGGCCTGTTAAAATACAACAAGGGGTGATGGTTTTAAATTGAAGGAGGGTCAATGTAGATTAGATGTAAGAAAGAAGTTTTTTACAATGAGGTTTCACAAACACTGGATCAGGTTGAATGGGACCCTGAATAACCTGACTTACCTGAAGATGTCCCTGCCCATGGCAGAGAGTATGGACTTTAAAGGTCCCTTCCAACTCAAGCTACTCTGTGATTCTATGAAGATATTTTCATAATTGTTGCTCAGGAATTACAATCCCATTCTGCCATTTCAATGGTCTCTGCAGACTGATTTGTTCTCATGTTTTTCTTCTGTTATCTCCTTTTAATGAAGGTGGGGATACATGTTATGCAATGTATGAGTTACAATTGAATTAGAAATCATAACTCGTGGCAGAAAGAATTGGTTGACCAGCCTTGATTATTAACTATTATACATGCATGTCTTATGTGACTGAAGGGAGGTAATATCTTTTTCTTCTGCTTTGGAAAGTCTGTATTTGGGGTTTGTGGGGTTTTTTTAAGTTAATCAAAATTCCTAGACAAATTGTGAAACTTTACTTGTAAAACTGGAGTAAAAAGTAGCTCCAAATAGCCACTGAAATAGTTCTCCACTTCCTATTGCAGAGTGAAGTTCACTTTATTAATATTTATCTACTGTGCCTGTTTAAAGTACTGGTTTAAACATTCTTATGCCTGGATTCCAAAATGTATTTTAAAATAGCTCAGATTTCTTTTCAGTGATGGAGCTCAGCTCCTTATGTTTGGGTGTCTTTATCCTTTTTTCTTCCACTGTCATGTTTATACGGCTCAGCTGACCACTGTTCCTGACCTGGAGCTGTAAAGCCACCATCACTTTTCTTATTTTTCAAGTGAACAAAGAGAACAGAAATTTGAATGATGCCTTTAATTGTAACACTCAATCAATCCTCTGGGAGCAGTAAAAAAGTAATGCAGGAAAGCCTTCCTTAATACAAAAGAAAATAATGCCCTGTGCCTCCTTGTTACTGTCCTAATAACAGGTGAAGCCACAGTGGAGCAGTATTTTGTTCATGGACCAGAGAGGTACTAACAGGCACTTGTTTCAGATACCAGGAGATCATCTTGTAAAAGAACTGAAAACCAAAGTGCTAAAGCTTCTCACTTTGTTCCCATGATATACATGTATCTATACATGTACAAGTGCTTATACCAAACAAACAGGATGTATTTTAATTCAGCAATGTTTGTTTTTCTTTAATTCAAAATTTGAGTCAATGGTCTAATTATTGTGCTTCTCAATCTTTTAGAAACTTTCTTAGACACAGTATAATTTACTTGTTTTACAAAGACAAGTGTTACAGCAAGGCAAGAAAAACAAAATATGGTTGTTGTCTATATATAAGAGCATGCGAGGGGCTCCCACAATAGCTGTTACATATAGACAGTTTTTTACAGTCTTAATTATATCACTGGAAAATCGGTTGCTGTGTATCTAAATTCATTTGCACGCCTTATGTTTTTCACCCCTGAGGAATAATATGCTATATAACTACATCTGAAAACTAAACTAGTGAAATTTATGTCATGCCAATGTTTATTTTGTTGTAAAATTGACTTTCAACAAGTCAATCCAGTATCTAGTAAAGGGTTCTGATCAGGCAGGCTTAATAATGTCATTAAATGCTGCATTTGTTAGTGGCTGCAAATATTTTCTTTCCTAATACATAAGGGTGTTGAAAAGCTTGTTAATGGGAGTGGAAACGAGGTACAAATGAGTGTATACATATTATAGTGAAGTAATTCAGCCATTGCTCTTCCTATTTCAACTGAAAGAAAAGTGCCAGCATGGACAAAAATGAAAGAGTTCACAGAAACCCCCCAACCCGGGTGGACATGAGTCTCTGTAACAATTTTCTGAAGGAACTGATGGAAGTTGGATTTTTGAACCATTGAAAACACAATGTGATAAAGTAGTGAAGAAAATAAGAAACAGTCTTAACTTTCCATGGACAGTGACTTTGAGTCTTAGGTCTGAGATCTAGAAAGCATTCCTCAGACACTGATGGCCTTCCCAACGTTAAGTAGGTGTTACTTAGAAGCCTGGGAACTTTCCATATGGAAAGATAAATGGTGCGTTGGCCGGGAAATGAAGGACACTAACAAGTGTCCTGTCTTGGGTTGAGCTGGCAAAATGCCAACTGTCCAAGTACAGAGAAAAAAGGGTTCCTCCTCCCCTCAACCAGCCAAAGGGATAAAGAAGAGAGAGAGGGAAAAAAACCCCACTCCAAACTAGTTTATGCTGAAACTAACTATATGTATTTATACAGACAAGAGAAAATTAAAACTACAGTATAACACACACTTATACAAGTTATATATAACTTCCCACTCCCCAGTAAGTTCAAATTTTACCATTTTAACTACAAATCATTCTAAAGAAGTCAATTTCCCAAAGACAGACTTAAGCAAAGAGAAGAACTAAGAACAAACATTTTACTTCCCTAAGATAACATGATGGTGAGCC
>VWZD01005613.1:310-21845 GCA_013396695.1 Sakesphorus luctuosus
CCCCCCCCCCCCCCCGTCTCCCCGGGAGCTGAGGTGGAGCTGTGGTGGAATGGGCGTGTCTGTGTATGTGGAAATGTAGGTGTAGTTCGTCTTTGCGTAATTGGTTTACTGAACTGGTAAATTAGTCTCCTGAAATTGATGTGGGTTTGTGGAGCAGTTTTCTTTTTCTCAACAGTGTTTCATAGCATCGTGGGCAGGTTTGGGTTTGAAGGGATCTGAAGGATCATTTCGTTCCACCCCCTTGCCCATGAGCAGGGACACCTTTCCACTATCCCGGGTTGATCCAAGCCCTGTCCAACGTGATCTTGTACACTTCCAGGGATGGGGCAGCCACAGCTTCTCTGGGCAGCCTGTGCCAGGGCCTGCCCACCCTCACAGGGAGGATTTTCTTCCAATACCCCACCTAACTCTGACCTGTGTCAGTTTGAAGCCATTCTCCCCTGTCCTGTCCCTGCATCCCTTGTCCCAAGTCCCTCTCCAGCTCTCTTGGAGCCCATTTAAGTACTGAAAGCGACTCTCAGGTCTCCCTGGAGCCTTCTCTTCTCCAAGATGAACAACCCCAGCTTTCCCAGCCTGTCTCCAGAGCAGAGTTGCTCCAGCCCTTGGAGCATCTCCATGGCCTCTTCTGGACTACCACTGGTTATATGCTTATATATTGTCCTGAACTGGAGCCTGCTTATTTGTAAGATTTCAGGATATAACTGTGTGAGTAAATGCCATTTGGTCAAAGGGGAAACCAAAACAGAGATGACAACTTGTCTTTTCTCAAAGCAGTGTAAGAGCAATCCACAGCAACCAGGGACATCTGTACTGCATTTTACAAGAACGAAACAGGAATTTGTGCATGTTCTTTAACGTCATTGATGAATTTTATTCATCCCTGGGCAGCAGCAGCAGCACTTGAGATGTGGCCTCTTTGCATGGGACTTTAGCCACAATGGTTTGATTTATCTTGGAAGTACTTTTTTTCCCCCACAGGGCTTTCTTTTGCCTTTAGTTTTAAAGCCTATCTTAACTGATGCCCTTTACATCTGACAAAAGAAATTATGTGTAATAGTTTTTCCAGCTGATGTTGTGGTTCTTTCTCCAAACCTAGTTCTAACCACTCCCCAAACAAGCCTGGTTGCTGTCAGATGGGCTTCTAAGAAAACTGGGGGCAGCTCAAAAAACCTGGGTGGCCGCAGCCCTGGGAAACGCTACGGATTTAAAAAAGTAGAAGGTAAGTCTGAGTACCTGCTGGGTCTTATTTGCATTTCACTGAGTTCTTCACAGCTTCTCCCCTGGTACTTGTCAGTGTTTCTGGAGGAGGTGGGCAGGGCATTTTCCAGGAGAAAGGAAAGGGGAGGATCAGTGAAACCTCAGTGATCAAGGGGCGCTGGTGGGAGAGCAGAGTGAGTCAGCCTCCCACCCCAGGAGCCCCGCCGGCCACCAGCCAAAATTGCCTACAGAAAATGTACTTTGGTTCTGCCTTTGCCTCTCTGGAGCACCCGGAGGGAGGGAACGCTGTGGGACACCTCATAACTGCACTGCACTTTCCCCCCACGCCGAGTGGAAAAACTGAGTATTTCCAGTGTTTACAAAGGAGAGAATTACAAGGCTTAGCAGAAGCCAAAGTACAGATTCTTGCAGCTGAGTGCTTAATAATTGTTAGCTTTGCTGATGGAAACATATCAATGTAAAGGTAGTAAAACAAATGCCTTCAGCAACCAGAAAGTGCCTTGTACCCCAGTGCAGTCTTTTCAGACTTCACTGTTTGCCATGGTCTATCAGCTGCCCTTACAGCATTTTTGTTAAGATGCTTTTAGCATTTAAAGTAATTTTTCCTAAGAAAACGCCCACAGAAGGCTGTGATTTGTAGGTCCTGGAACACCATTTGTGTTTTGCCAGGGCTTTGGGGAGCTGTTTCTCCGCACTCTGACCCGTCACTCTCTTGCAGGTGCATTTGTCCACGCAGGCAACATTTTGGCTACACAGCGGTTGATCCGCTGGCACCCTGGCGCTCATGTAAGGCCTTTTCTCTCTCCTCCTGGGTCCTCAGAGAACAGCAGCCCACCAGAGTCCCACACTCACTGCCTCCTCTCTTTCCATCTCATTCTTAATGCTCATCCCTGTGTTCTATATATCCCGACACTGGGTTTCATCACCTGGTATTTGTTAGTCACAGAGCCTGCCCAGTGGCACAGAGCCTGTCTCTGGTACTCAGGGAAGGTCTGCAAGTTATGGGTATCCCAAAACACTTCTGTGACCTGACTAGGCATTTGTGCTTCAGGGTGGAACAGGTGGCCCCTCCCTCATACTGAGCACCATTGCAGACTGATTGCTTGGAATCAAGTTGCGTGGCTTTTATTTTAAAATACAAAGCAACAGATGCTGTTGAAGCCAGGATATCAAACGAGGCAGACCAATGATAAGATCTGCTTTAGCTGTGGATCTCCAGCCCCTCCTTTCTAATGCTCCTCATCCTCTCCCAGGTGGGGATGGGCCGTAACAACACACTCTACGCCCTGGAGGACGGGATTGTGAGATACACCAAGGAGGCCTATGTACCCCGACCCCGCAGCCCTGAGAGCAGGGACGTGATCTGCCGCCTGCCCAAAGGAGCAATCCTTTATAAAACCTTTATCAGTGTCATCCCCAACGCAGAAGTAGGAAGCTTCAAACTGGTCACCATGCTGTGAGCCTCCTGTGTCACACAGGCACAGATGGGAAGGACAGACCACTGCAGCTGGACTGGAATCTGAGAACAAGAGTATTCTATCTCTGAAGATACTGGTTTAGGATGTGGTTTTGCTCCTAAAGCACACGTGGTTGGTGTTCAGGCACTGTGATCACCTGCTGGCATTTTTAAGAGTGTTTAATAAATGCTGTGGGGCAGCTGAAGGTCTTGACTGATCATGGAATGTGTTCCCATGTTCATTCAGTATCTGGACAACCTGTTCCATTGTGCATTCCCTCTACAATCACTCTTATGTCAGTATTCCTCCCCCTCATAATTCTCTCTATTTTTACACAGTCATTACTGTTCTATTTGTACCTTAATTCGCAATACTGCAGAACAGATCCTTTTTCACATGCACCTAATGCTGTGTTCCAGTAAGCTGGATTCTTCCCTCTGTCTCAATGATTAACTCATACATCTGCATGTTCCATTCATTGGCCACATGAGGCAAGTTCACAGGCATAACTCTAACTCATCACTAAGTTCAGGGGGCCTGGTAAGATGCCGAAGTCTGGGCTGGTATTTGAAGCTCAGCAGCTGGAGGTGTATCATAAAGCCATAACCCAGGAGACTAATCCTTTTGAGTCATTATGTGACATTTTTGAGCTTCTATAGCTCAAAATAAAGGAGCCCAAATACCTTGTGGCCAAACTGATCTCATTTTATCTACAGGTTTGTAAACAATTTGAAACATTGACTTTGCAGTAGAAAACAGGTTATCAAAATTGCTGGTGTAAGGACACCAGTGTTGATGTTATTAGATAATTCTTCTGCTCTGCAGAAGACCAGGTGAACTGGGTCAGCCACACATGTCCACCTATGCTTCACATTCTTCATGGAGACCACCAGCTGTTGTGTCCACACATCTGTCCTTTCCCAGCCTGCAAACCCATCCCACAGTTCATCTTGGTGTATTTGCATACACCAGGTGACACACCCTCCAAAGCCTCTCCAAATCCATGTCTGAGGTCTGTACAAAACTGCTGTTGGTCACAGGGGCCCGTTGTTGCCAGAGCACACAGTGGTGCTCCAGTGTAGATCCACTCACAGTGGGGATGCCCACCTGGCAGCCAATACAGGGATACAGTAAAACACCTGATAACTAAGAAACAAGTGAAGTAGCACGACACAACCAGTGTCTGAGGTCCTATCCTTTGTAAAGCCAGCAGTGCTGCTCACTGAGGTACAATAGGCTGCTCCTGAGGAGCTGTGGCTGAGCAGACCTTCACCTTGGCTTTGCCCTGTGCAGCTCCAGCAGCTGGTCCATTGCCTTTAGTAACAGTGTTTGCCAGAGAAGAGCAAGCGGATGTCCGTCCGTGGTTGCTCCTCTCAGCGCGGTACCCGGCAGTGGCTCCCTGGTTGTCCTTGTGCTGCAGGAAGGGATGTCAGTGCTGGCTGGGTCTTGGCTGATTGTGGATCTGGGGGAAGGTTTGGCCATTCCCTGCAGAGGAGAATGGTGTCCCAGGCACTTCTGTTGCTGACAGCACGGGAAGCAGCGGCACACCAAGGCCAAGGCCTTACACTGCTGTGTTTCGCTGAGTTTGGTAGCTGAGAGGGGCATGGAAGGGGTCTGGAACACCACATCTGTCCAAGGTCTCTGAGCTTACTGCTGTTCCTGAGAAAGCTGGAGGATGCCTCAGAGCATGTTCATAGGGAGGCGGCATCTATTGAGGGGAGAGGAAGAGCATTACAGCGGATCAGAAATAACCAGGAGATTATCCCACTTCTTCTTACAGAGCGGATGACAAGGCTGACAACCACCACCAGCCTGAAATTAAACCCCCACAGCCCCCGGCACAGCCGGCTGTTGGCTGGGGAACACCTGCAGACGAGGGCTTAGCATCAGTCTGCAACACGGCATGACAGAAACCTGCCTCCCTCACACTTTGTGCCAGGTTCCTGCTTTTCCCAGTTCCTTTCAAGGACTTGGCACAAGGCCAGAAAAGACTTGACTTTCGTTAAGAGAGGACTGTTACTTGCTTTCCTTTAACCAGGGAAGTATCACTGGGATTTACACAAGCACCTACAAACCAGGCTTTTACCCAGGGTTCGGCAGTGAGTTTCACTGCATAGCAACAGAGAAGAACCTCCAAGCCTTGTCATGTTTATTCTGGCAGAGCTGGACTAGCTTTCTCCCCACAACATGTGTCAGGAGTGGCCCAGGGATTGTTGTGGAAGAGCTTCCATTGCAGTTCCTCAACTACACATCTTTGAGGATTTACTCTTCTGTGCTCTCAGTGCTCTGGTTTCATAGAATCACAGAATGGTTTGGGTTAGAAGGGACCTTAAAGATCATCCAGTTCCAACCCTCTGGCATGGGAAGGGACACCTACTAGACTAAGTTGGTAGTTTTAGGGCAGGTATCTTCAGTTACAGCTCCAAACACTGAGTGGCAAGTGCTGACTACACCAGACTTTATGGTACAGCTTTAAGAGCTCAAAATCCAGCTAAATCAGTGAATTTACAGGTCTCTGCTCAGAGTTTCAAATGTTTTTGTTCTGCTTTAGGCAATGAGGTCTCTGTTAATGGGAGACTCTTAGGACGCTGCTGCAGGACCTACTTGACAGGTACACTTGCTTTTCTCTGTTCTATTGCGGGAGTGCAAATCCTAACTATCATAACAGGCAAAGCCTCCTGCTCATAAATAAGCCATAAACACTTCAAGATAATAGTGAGGGACCTCCCAGGAGTGTTCTGCAGGGAGAAGGGAGCAAGAAGTCGTGGAAGCCTTAGAGATCCAAAAATAACATTCCCAGCTTGGACTTGTATGAAGCAGGTGACCTGAAGGGCCTGCCTTTTTCTCCGTGGGGCTCTGCCCTGCCTCCCAGCACAGGCATTTCTGCAAACACACCGGAGGCAGATGGATCATTAACCAGCACAGATGTACTCCAAAGGAGCCTCCCGATACAGACAGACTTTGTGCTTTCCCAGAGATAAAGGCTATCAGGGAAAGGCAATCAGAGAACAGAGTCCTCCGCTACCACCAACTGCTGAAGCAAGACAGATAGGGACCAGAGCTGAGACTTCCCTGGGCAGTGAGGGGATGCTTACCTCCTGGGATGGCTCTGCCCACAGCCCAAACCTCTCTGCAATCATCTGATGGATTTCCCGCTGGCGATCTTTCTTCCGCACGCTCTCATAGCTTGGCAAGCGGGGCTGCTCCCAGGAAGGGAGCTGGTAGGTGCTGGGGGGCCCAACGCAGAAGAGCTCATCTCCCTAGAAATGCCCAGCCCAGGAGAGAAGAGTCAAGTGTGATAGTGGCTCTCTTCACTGCAAGTTCATGGCCTGGTGCCACTTTGAGTTACTACAGGGCTCGAAGTTGTAGATGCCCTTCCTTCAACACCTAGAGAGGAAATCCCTTCCAAGGAGGCAATTACACCTCAACCTGCTTTGCAGAATCCCAAGCCGCCAGGGATCTACTTGGCACTTCGTGCCCAAACACCTCAGGGCACTATGGTGTCCCCTGCAGTATCCCTGCCCCCCATACCCCACCTTCCCCCAAGGTTTTTATATACCAGCAGCACCTCCCAGAGTTCTGGGACAGCACCAGAAGATGCTGTCCAGCACCTTGTCCCCAGGTGAATCCTGTAACCACAGTCTTCCTAAGCCCATGATGGACCCTGCCATCACCTGCATGCCGGGGTTCTCGGCAGCGCTCTCCAGCCGTGAGGCTCCACGCTGGGGTCCCACCAGCCGCTGGCTGCTGCTGAAGTAGGGTGGGGGGCGGTCCTGCAATGATGAGGACATGAGCAAAGCCACAATCCGTTGTATCTTGTCCTGGAGCTTGCACAGGACAACCTGGGAAGCAGGACTCTGGCAGAGGAAGAGCTGCTCCCTCTTGCCCATCTGGCTCATGCAGCTCTCACTGCTGGCAACCTGTCCCTGCCTGTTTTCAACAGCGATGGCTCACGCACATCCTCCCCGGCAGCTCAGGGCCCACTCCAAGGGGCACAGCACAGGCAGAGGGACAGCCTGGGCCTCAGGCAGGGTTTCATTGAGACTTAGCAGAACCATCTCTCTTCAGGGGACAACAAAAACCAACCCAATTATTCTGTTGGTGTAGATAAGAGCTCTGTCACATGCTCAGGGTTACAGAATTTGTAAGCCCTTATCTACCAAGGTTGTCATTTTAGGATAACACAGGGAGCAAATCTGCAGGGCAATAGCTATGCTGTTCCTGAGCAGTCTCTCTCTGGTTAAACTGGATTCCCTGTCAAGGTGTTGAGCAACAGCAAGCATAAATCCTGCTCACAGAGAACAGCCCCTCAAGTCAGAGCCAGGACTTGAACCATGGCCATTCCTTGCTCTCAGAAAACCTCATCTCTGCCAGCAGGAAACAGCCCAGAAACTCCCAGGGATGCCCATGAATGACTGATTTATTTTTGCCCTTAACAACCAAGGAACTGTTTGTCTCGGCCCTACAGCACAACTCCTGGGGCTGCAGGAACACAGGGCCCAACTTTTTCTTCTATAATTGACGCCCAAAAGCAGCACAACTGCACCTGCCTGAAAGCTGCCTCACACGTTACAACTTTTTCTGATGGAAACACATTCTATATAAGTTGCCTTTTTGTATACAGTTCTTTGCATCCATCTTTCCACACAGCCCTGTTTGAAACTCCCACACCGGAGTCAGGCCCCAGCACAGTGCAGGCTCTGCAGCTCAGGGTGCAGGGAGCAGCTCTGCAGGACAGGGAGCACAGCAGCAGGACCCACTCCCAATGTGTGCCATGGGCAGGCAGTGGGGAGGAAGAAGGGAAAGGAGCAATGAATCATGGCTGCACCATCTGCACAGCCCATTCCCACTGTGATTTCTCCAGCCTGCGCTGGATTATTAGATTTGACTTTCTCAGCACAAGTTTCTCCATCCCTTGCTAGCAAGGCTGAATGTTCCCTCTTCTCTCTGGGACTGTGAAGCAGTACCTGCAGCCCTCTCCTCAAGAGCTATCCCTGCAGCTCTGGAGGCTGAGCTTTCCCCAGGCAGTCACGACCACAAAAGCAGTGCTGGCTGCACATGCTGCTCTTTTCCCTTCTGCTTCCCCAGTTGAAAGCCAGCCCCAGGAAATTACAGATGTGAGCGAAAAGCCTTTGTGTCTCACTGCTCCTTCCCCAGGAGCTGTGCACAAGAGAGCCAGTCGCTGGGGATGCAAGCGGCTTTGTCTGCCTTTGCCCACAGCTTCCAGCCCCCTTCCCTGCTGGGCCCCTTCCCTGTAAAGCTGAGCCTGACCCCACAGAGGGGAGGAGGACACCTCCCTGCGCTGCGTAGGAAGCCAGGGAACCTGTTAGTGTTGGGCCTTAAAGATAAAACCCCAATGTCACAGCCAGGCAGGACTGGGTGGGTGGATAGATCTCTGGGATACAGCAGGAGCAAGGAGGCAGCAGAGCCCAGCTCTCCTTTAGAGGTCCTCATCCATCAGCAACCCCTCAGCCTGGCTGCAGGAGAGAAGCCCATCAGTGCGGCCCCACAGACCCAGTACAAGGGAACAGGGGCTTCGGGGGGCAGCTGGGGACTTGTAGGCAGGAGGAATAGAGGGAGGACTCAGAGGACACTCACATACTGGCTGGGGGTCTGGAACAAGCGGCAGGAGCAGAGGAACTGGCAGCACATGGGGTCTCGGTGGTACAGGAGCAGCAGTAGGATGAGGATCGCCACGATGAAGACGGAGGTGGATACCGCTGGCAGGGGAAAGGAATGGGGAGTGAGCCGGTGGCCTGACGGGCCCGCGGGCCTCCTTCTACCACCCGCCCTCGCCCCTCGACTGCCGCGGCACAGAGCAGCTTGGAGAAGCCCCGGAGACGTCGGTTCCACCTGCTGCCCGCCAAAGCCCCTTTGTGCCCAACATGTCTCTCTTCGTTTTCAAGACCGGGAAGAACCTGCAGAGCCGGAGAGGGGGCTCTCTCCATCCCAGACCCCAGCAGCAGGGACCGGTCCCGGGCGACCCACCGAGCATCCCCCACCCAGGACTCTCGGCTCCCTCAGCACCTCGGCAGGTTGCCGGTTCGCAGGCGCTCCGGTCTCCCGGGAACCCGCGGCTCCCACCCGGCCCACGCGCTGCTCCGCGGAGCCCACCCGCACCGCCAGCCCCCATCCCCGGGAGCCAGCGGGACCTCGGATTAGGACCGGACGCTACTCCCCGCGGTCCCCTCCCCTCACACGCCCGGCACAGCCCGGCTCGCCCGCGGCCGCCCCGGCCGCATGCCGGGGTTACCGGGGCCCCGCGGTCCCGGCAGAGCGGCAGCCAGGCCACGTGTCGCTCCTGGGATCAGCGACACCGGCCAGCTCTCGCGCTGCCCCGCTCCTGCTGGGCTGGGCTGCGGGAGGCTCCTGGCCCCGCAGGCATCAGGAGGTGTCCGCTCATTAGGTAATTAACACCTTAGTTAAGTGCCACATCAAGGCTAAGTACCCCGGTACCTGCAGGGCACACGCTGCCAGGGTGTAACCGGGCTCAGGCCCCGGCTCCAGGCCCTTCCCGCGCTCTCACCCTCTGACCACGTGCTATGAAAATGGCGATCTTGGTTTTGGGTCACACATAACCCACGCAAGCGAGGTCACCCTGCCCCAACACCTCCACACCATGTGCCCTGGTGCCCAGGAAGGATTTACACTGACACCAGGGCGAGCCCAAACTCTCCCCACCCTTCATCCCTTCCAGAACACCACAAAAAACTGACACAACACTGTGGAGATATAGATATATTTGTGATGATGTTGCATATTTAAGACAACTTTACATAATGCTTCTGACAGAGTTTTGGCGTCCTCCCCTGTACGGCCCCTCTCCCCTCCCACAGCCCTTGGAGCACCCCAGGCAGGAGTGGGCACAGGAGGGGTGGGCTGGGTGCCAGCAGGTACCTGCCCTCACATACCAAGGTCTCCATCCCTCCATGTTACAACACACCTCTTGCCACACGAGCATCCTTGTATCTGGAGACCGGGAGTGTGAGACCCGCTGGGCAGGGGGAGATGGGACACAGTGGGAAGGTGAGGATGGCACAAATCCATGGAGACAGCAAAACCCCACCAGCTCCTGAGACCCTGCCTTGCGCAGAGGGTTGGGCCAGTCGGGCTCCAGATAATCCCCAGCTGTGATGTGTCTTCCCAGGGTGAAACCAAACACAGACTTCTCCAGGCATCATCAGTCTTGGAGAAAAGAATGTTGGAGGCAGACTCCGAGGACATTCTGGGAAGACAGTGGGGAAGTGAGATGCTCCACTGCAACCCTTCCCAGGAGGAGGTGGCGTCTCTTCCCTCCAGAGCAGCGGGAAGCAGAAAGAGGAGAGCGGATGGAGCTGGCCGGACCTCATCTCACCTCTTTGCTTTTTGGCCAGGGAAGCACAGCAGGTCCCAAGAGCTTCTGCTGATGTGGGAGAAAAGGTTGGGCCATGGAGCTGTGGCATGGGGCAGCCCTCCAGGCAGGCAAGCTGCTTTCTCATCCGCAGCAGGACGTTGGCCCCATGGATGATGTTTTGGCAGGGGACTGGGGCATCCCTTTGCTGAAGTGGAGATGGAAGTGGCTGGGTCTACAGCAGCTCCTTGGCCTTGAGCCACACACTGAGCACTTCCCTCTCAATGTCACACAACACACCAGATATTTGGCACAGTCAGGCACTTGCCCCACAGGACAGGCAGCACGCCATAACCTGGGGGCAACCCTGCCCCAGAGCAGCAGGCTGCAGGTCCCCAGCAGGAAATGGGCAAACAGCAAAACAATAATAATTAATCATAAAAAAATATGTAAACGACCCAGCACCCTGTCCTGTAGCACCAGGACACCCAAGAACAAGGTATGTTACAGTCTGAGGGGAGATGGAGACACAAGGACTTCCCGACCAATGCGGGGTCTTGTCTCTATTGCACTTTGCATCATATATATTTCTATATATATATTTATAAAAATACAAACTAAAGGACTGGGGTGGAGGGGATGAGATGCAAGCCCTAGGCCAGCAGCAGCTCTACACACATGGCAGGCTTTGACCCGTTCTGCTTCTTCCTGTCCCCAGTCCCTCGCTAGCCCCTCAGGGGGAGCAGCCAGCAGCAACAGCCTGGTCCTGCTGAGCTCCAGCCCAGGGCTGGGCAGGGTGCTGAGATGGTCCAGAGCCTGCCCACCCACCAGCTGTCCCTCCCTCCCACATCACCCTTTCCTGAGGCTCCAAGGCCTGGAGTAACAAACACACAGCTCTTCCCAGGCACCAGACATGCCCCCGCAGGGACAGGCACCCTGGCACACTCTCCCTGGCCAGCAAGAGCCCATTCCTGGGGAGGTGGGCAAGACCCACCTCATGCCTCTCCCTCTGCCCAAAATACCCCAACAGGAGAAGGTTTTCCCCTGCCTGAAGGTCCCCATTTTCTCTTCCTCGAGTGACTACGGTGCAAATGGCACAGGGTGATGTGGTCCAGAGACACCCCACGCCAGAGACGGAGGATGCTCCTCGCTCCCAAGGCCGCCCCCTGGCTGCTCCTGCTACCTCAGCCGCCCGTCGGCTTTGACGGGCCCCAGTTCTGATTTGGGGTCCGGGGACAGGGAGCTCCAGGAGGTTTTGCTGCAGGTCTCCAGCAAGGTGCAGGCAGAGGGGCTGCTGACACAGACATCTGCCACAGACCAAAAGGTGCCGACAGCAGCATCCACCCAGTCCTCCAGTGCCTTGCCCGTCAGCTGTGCCTTCCGCGCCGCATCCTCCTCCGCCGCCTCGGAGCGTGGCAGGTTGAGGATCCCCCCCAGGCCCTGGAAGTTCTGATCCATGTACTCGTTGCGGGGGGGCCCACCATGCAGCCAGTTGCTGTCATCTGGGCAGGACAGGGAGGGAAGAGAAAGGGGATCAGCATCATCCCTGCAGGTCGTACCTCTGAGTCCAGTAGGGCACAGCCCCTCATCCTTTTGCAACCCCAGCTCTTTCCTCCAGCCCAAGGAGTGAGATGCTGCTGCCAGGAAGGACCCAACTGACTTGCCAATGGGTCCTCCACACCTGCCCAAAGGCCCAGTTTAAGGATTCACATGGGCAAGGGCATAGCAGCAGAAATGGCTCCTGCTTTGTCACCAGTTGCAGCCCAAAGGCCAGCACAGGGGGATGCACCTTGGACTGCCCACAGGGAAACCCTCTTGTCCAGCTCCAAACTCCAGAGCATCCTCACCTTTCCTGAGAGGCTGCTTGCGGTTGAAGGTCTGGGGCACTACTAGGAACTGGTTCTCCCCCAGAGGCTCCCAGAACTGGAGGAGGCGGATGGTCCAGATGCCAGGGCGCAGGGGGTGGTTGAGGGGGGGCTTGTACTGGGTGAACTCTGCCTCAGAATCCACCGTGATGTCATAGGAGGCAGCAATGACGTAGGTGGGGTCAATCCACACCACTGTGGCTGTCAGGTTGGGGCCCCGTGACCACTTCTGCATGGCCACTGGCTCATCAAAAGGTCCCATTAGGCCTCCAAAATTGCGGAATAGTCTTTCCTTGGGGTCCCACTCTGTGCCCACCTGGAGGGACAGGAGGCAAAGCAGTGGGATGCTGTGCAGGGAAACACTATCAGCTGAGGTTTCGCATTTCACCTTCCCAAACTAGGGAAGGAATACATCTTTGGAGACCAAAGCAATGGACAACCACCCTCCAAGGCTGATGTGCCTGCACCATGCCAGCACTAATTCAGCTGTGGGAGGCCTCCTGCGGCTGCAGGCACTGGGCACCACAGCTTCAGCACTCCCTGAAAGATCCTCTGTAGGCCTGTACTCCAACGATGAGTTCCACATATAACATAGAAACCAAACTCCTCACCAAAGGCTTGTTCTCAGACACAGTGGCAGCACTGTGTCCCTCTGTCCCCAAGGTGTGGTGCAGGTGGGGGAGAGGAGGAAGGGCAGCACAGAGCGGGAGAGCCAAGAAGGGAAGTGCCCCATTTACCTCAAGGTTTTGCAAGCGGTTTGCCTGCCCTCCATGGCCTGACAGCTTCAGAGCTCCTTGGGGCATCATCCACACCTCCAGAGACTCTGCCTGCCCAGTTGCCAAATTCTGCACTTCCTGCATCACCAGGTAACCCTGGAAACGGTCGTCATAGAAATATAAATGCACACTGGAGGGGAAGCCCCGGGGTTCAAATCTGGAGAGAGAGACAGAGAAGTTGCACATCTGAGCATCAGCACCCTCCCAGAGATGAAGGCTGCCAATTGGAGCCTGGATAGAGCCCACAGCAAATGTCCCACCTGCAGAGCTTGTCGGCCTTCACTGCCGGCATGGACGCAGCTTTGTGGAGCCCCAGCCTGGAGAAGGCTGTGTAGAAGGTCAGAGTGACATCGCTGAGGCCACTGAGCCCATCAACACGGTCATAGACGTTCTCCCAGTATGCCTTGAGGGCTGGCGTGTTGGGGGGGTAGCTGCCATAGAGATGTGTGTCCAGGATCTCCAGCACCTCCTGGTTCACTGTCGACTCAAACTTGCGGGCGAAGAAGGTGGGTCTGGAGAGTTGCTGGAAGAGCACAAGCATTTCTAATAGTGTTGGCTTCGCCCACTTTGCCCTCCCACTCCAGCAGGAAGAAACTCTGGGACTCATCCTGTCCCCTTTGAGGGCACAGGCTAAGGAGCAGCACAGCACAGCCAGCCTGTACGTGGGATCCTCTATGACAGGATCAGTGGGAGCACATCGAACACTTACTGGTAATGCAGACGGGTTCCCATGTCTCCCACTACCTCCTCCTTTCTGTGCTCAGAAGAGCCATGTGTCATCCAGCTCCTTTGCTGCAATCTCTATTCTGATGGGCCCCCACCCTGCAGAGCTGCTGCAGAGCCCTGCACAAGCCCTGGCCATGTGGCACAGCCTGCAGGATCAGGGCTCTGGGCTCTGCAAGCCTGGGACTGCTGGAAAATCCTGACAATTGCTCTTTTCAGGGCTGGGTCTATCTCCCCTAAAACTCCCATGCTCACTCTACATCCCTGTGCACTGAAAGCATGGGAGACAGTGTGTCACAAGGCATTTTGTCCTGCCAAAAGCTCCAGCACTCTGAAGGGGTTTTCCTGAAATAATATTTGTCCCAAGTGATGGGTTTGCAGGGAAAGAGTAGGAAAACAAGAGAAAGTCTGGGAAGAGAAACAGTGCTGCAAACAGAAGCATGGCTGCAGGGCAGGACAGGCAGCATAATCCTGCTGCTGGAGTGTTTACAGACATGACAACACTGAGCCCTACAGCAGCTGGGGAGCTGACCCTGCTCTGGTCCCTTGCAGGGCTGGGGTGCAGCTCATGGGGACATGCACAGCAGCTGGCACTGCAGCTCAAGCTGCCCGCAGGCCAGCTTAAAGAGGAGAGACAGGGAGCAGGGGAGAGAGCAGGAGGAGAAAGGAAGATCTTTTTCACCTGTAGCCGGAGGAAGTCCTGGGGTTTGAAGTCATTTGGGGAGCACCCGCACCAGTCGACTATGTGTTTATATTGGCACTTACAGCCCAGCTTCCGGTTCCAGTTGGTCACTCGAAGGTTGTTATCGACCAGCGTCTCACAGGCGTGACTGTTCTCCAGGACCGTGTGGAAGAAGGACTGTGCACGGTAGAGAAGGGACACCCAGTGTAGATAGAGGATGGGTGGTTAGCAGAGAGCCTCATCCGCAGAGGAATAGGACAGACCCCAACTGCTCCTGAACAGAAACTTTTCCCAGTTCCCAGCACAGGGCAACATGTTAGGGACCAGGTTGTGCACCCACACCAGCCCTTATCTGGTCCAGAGGGCCATCTAGACCTAAAGCAGGGCTGGATATAAACATGACCCTTGCTCTGTCTGTTCCTCCCACACCTGAGTCTGGACAAGAGAAGGCACAAAGCTGCCTGAGCAGAATCAGCAATGCCCTTTGCAGCTGCCCAGGGCAGGGACAAAGTGGGACAGAGATGTTACGTACAGCAGTAAAAAAATCCAGCCCATGCCCTGCAGCCAGCACCCACCTCGGCTGGCAGGAGTGTGTAGGTGTAGAACTGGCGTAGCTGGGACACCAGCTGGTCGTTGGCATAGACCACGTACTCCACGAAGCTGCGCGTCAGCGAGAACCAGTCGGAGCCCCCGTCCACCACGATGCCCTCGGGAATGTGACGCTCGCCCAACCTCCACATGTGGGAGTCACACTCGTGGAACAAGCGGTCCAGGCCCTGCTTCTTGATAAACCTGCCCACATGGACCAGGACAAGAAGTTAGGAGTGTCAACCACTTTGCTAAGTGTAGCTACATGCAGAACATTCCCCCCTGCTCCAGCTGTTTCAGTTCTTTTTTCAAATCCCTCCTTTATCTGTTCCTTCAGCTCAGCTCTGCCCTGAGCTGGGATTACCTGGCATTGTCTCGGCCGTGAGACTTCAGGAAGTTCTTATCTCGGTATTTGGACAGGAACATCACCAGCTCTTCATTAGTCCTGAGGTGCAAATTAGGAATCATTAATGCCCCGGGGGTGAAGCAGCCAAGTAAACATTCATACTACAAGAGCCTTACAACACAAAGAGCCTAAAGCTGCTCAGTGGGTGCTGACTCAAACCCTTGTCCCATCACTGGGGAGACACAGACGCGGCCATCTGGCGCCTCACATGTATGTTGCCCTGCAACACCCAGACCGCAGGAAAAAACAGCCTTCAAGGTACTGGCTGGGCTCCTCTGCAGAGATGGGACCAGCCTGGCCCTGGAGCATCATCACCAGCACGTGGGTGCAATCTTCAAACCCATCTTTCTCAGCTCCCTGCTCCTCCCTGCCCCTCCCAAGGCTGCTGCAGCATCACAGAGCCTCAACACCTCCAGCAAGGTCCTCACCTCGTGGGGTAGTCGGTGGCACTCAGGTTGATAAAGAAGTCCCAGGGCCACTCCGTCAGTTCCAGTAGGTCCTTCATGCTACGCAGGTACATCTTCAGCAGGCTGGCACCTCCCCAGATGGTCACCATGCGCCAGGGTGTCACACGGATGTTGGGGTAGTGCTGGGCCAGCTCCACAGCCTCGCGATGGAGGTAGTTGGAGCGCTGCCAGGGAACAAGGCTCACCCTCAGCAGTGAGCTCGACCTCCTGGAGCCCTGCCCTCCTTGCCACCAGCCCAGGGTCAGCCCTTGCAGCAGCCTCCACATGGAGCAGGGCAGCAAGACAAGACTGCCCTGGGCAGGGGGGATAGATCCTGCCTCTGTGGGGTTGCATAAATAGAGGCAGGGCGTCACAGCTCCACAGCAGTGAGGACAGATCCTATCCAGCCATTTCCCCCACTCAAAACACACCCACACCCCAGCTCTGTTCCCTGTCCCAGTGACTGATGTAGCACTGTTCAAACCTCCTCTCCTCACCCCACTACACACCTTGTCAACGTGGATGTAGAAGAAGTGCTGCTGGTGGTACACAGCCTTGATGAGCCGCTTCAGCTGGCGGATGGCCCTGCCGTGCACGACCAGCATGTAGGCGATGCGCACGGGCTGGCTGGGGGGCACCTGCTGCAGCCGGTTCTCATCCCACTGGATGACAGGGCTCACCTTGCCTGCACGGGGAAGAAGACGGCTGTCAACCACCCCCAGCCTTGGAATCCACCACCCAGACCTCCTGAGCAACCCAGGAGACCTGAGCAAGGCAAGGGACAGCAGAGAAGCACTCGTTTTCAGGCAACCCCCAAAGTGGCTGCAGTGGCAGGGAATGGAGGCACACACAGCCCCTTGTGTTACACTGATGGGGCACTTCGAGGAAGAGGGTGCCCTTCTCTGCCTCCTCAAAACAGAAGATGCAGCTGGGCAGGGCTCTGACCCTGCAGCACTGTGGGCTGCGATGAACAGCCCAGCTTAAGGAGGCTGGCACAACTTTGATTGGATTACAGAGGGAGCGTTAATCTGGGAATCAGTGACAGATTGAGGCCGCTTGCTGCCAGGTGGGTCAGTTCGGTGAAATAAGGAAGGTGGCCCACGTGCCTGGGATATTCCCAATGCCCAAGGTGAGCAGGAGCACCCCAGCAGGACTCACCTGAAAGCTGGCAGTGACGAGGTACGGACTGGGGCATGAGGCTGCCGGCCCGGTGCAGACACACCACGTTGGCGATCTCCTGTTGGCACTGCTTGGTGCTGGCCCGGGCCAGCGCCGACAGGGCATCTTTGCCTGTGATTTCGCACTTGGGGGTGAAGCTGTTCTCGGTGGGCTGGGGAGCCCCCTCCACACTGCCTGTGTCACCCTGCTGGAACACAGCCAGCTGGGCCTCCCCGCGCAGCTCTGTCAGGTTCCTCTGGCTGGAGGAGTCCAGCGCGGCCGGCAGTCTCCATCCCGGTTTGTGTCTGGCTGTGACCGCCCTCACCACCTTGGACACCAGTGCCCCAGGACTGTCCGGCCGTCCCCGCCACCGCCCGTGCTTCCGGCTGGCGCTGCCCCGGCGTCCGGCAGAGCTGTCCGAGTCCTTGGAGCCATCGCTGCTCTCGGGAAACCCGGCTTTTTTCTGCCGCTCCTGTTACAGTTCCACGTGGATGTGGAAGAGAGGACAGACAGCATTAACTCAGGCCTGCTTCCTCCTGGCTCTGCCAACATGCTCCTTGGAACACCCCTGTTCCCAGTCCCCAGAGCTCAGTGCTCCAGGAGCAGACACTGTGCAGCAAAGGACATCACACAGCTACCTAAAATCCCAGTGTAAGACCCCACAGGACCCTCCTGCATGGTCCTATGCCCCAGTCACAGCCCCTGTATGCCAGCAAGAGAGATCTGTTTGCAGACCCCTTCATCACAACAACCTGACATACACAGGGTCTTGGTGTGATTGGCCTTGCTGCAGACTAAATGGCCCAGGGGAGTTGTATCTGCAGCAGCCACTCTCCAGGTCCCTGCCCACACAGGGGCATTCCCGACAGTGGGGACAAGCACCTAGCAGAAGAAAAATGGACCAGTTCTTGCTTGTCATGACCACACTGGGAACCCAAGCCCAGCACAGCCAGAGTCCCAGGGGGCTGCAGCTGCGCCCTCTGAAATGAAAGCACCAGAGATGCATTGACCAAGGTCCTGCCCACACTGCCATCCCTGGGCCCCAGCTCCCCGTGCTGGGCTGGAGCAGGCACCTTCCCTAGAAATCCAGTTACAAACCCTCCCATGGAGCCAAGCGGATGTGTAATTAATTATGCTTTGTTACCTCTGCCAGGCTGGCTGATGAGCCAGCCTTGGGCAGAGTTGGGAAGTTTGGATGCCACACTCGTGGGAAAGAACTTTCCCAGCAAGTGGTACCCATGGTGTCGGGGCTGTGTTCCCAGCTGACCACAGGCGCTTCTGGGATGACAGGCAGGCAGCTGCCTGCTCCAGCCAGGCCCCCCAGGGCTCTCCCTCAGCACCCTAAAACACTGACTGCCCAGTTGCTGTGTCAGGCACAACAGGGGCCTGCAAGGCACACACGGGGTTATTCCTGGGCAGCAGCATCTCATGAGGATGGGCAGATGCCTCACAAGGACAGCAGGACTGAACTAGCCCCCGGCACAAGGCCCCCTGTGGGTGTAGCTCCTGGGAAGGTCACAGCCAGGAGAAAGCACACAGTGGAAAGGCTGGGAAGCATCTGGCATGATCTGTCTGCTCCACAGTCCCTGAACTACCCATATTGTGGTGGACAGAGAGCAAACCATGGCCAAACCACTGCTTAAATCTGGAAGAGTTGGTTTAGCAATCTCAGCAGGGATGAGCTGAGACTGCGTCCACCCAGACAGGCATCACAGGCAGCCCGAGACAGGCAGAGAATCCTTCATTAGTCACCATGCAGGACCATCTGTTCCAGAGCTATAAACCTGTTTTCCCCACCAAGCATCACAGGAGCAGACAGTCAGGAGGCCACAAGCAACGAGTGACTCTCTTCCATGGTCTCATGGAAGAGACTCACAGGTCCCACTTGCACCCTCCACTTCCCAACACACCTGACTCCAGGGATAACCCACCACTTTGATGTCCACCCTTGGTTACAGCCCTGCCCATCCCACTGGAAAGAACCCTGTTCCCAGCTCACAAGGATGCCTGGCTGCCTTTCCCAGTAGGGAAGTTGTTAAAAGCACTGCCAGCTTTTCCTGAGCTAACAGCTAACGAACTCAAGGGTTTCTAATTACTGCACCACAGCAGAGGGATCCCTCCACCCCAGCCTGGCAGGGAATAGCTCCAGCCACATTGTTCTGCTGTGTTTAAGACTTATGTGTGGGACATTCAGTGAGGCTCCCCATCCCCATCCCATCCTCTTGACAAACACAGATGACTCCAGGCACCAGCCAGAGGTCACTTAGAATCACAGAATCGTTTAGGTTGAAAAAGCCCTCTAAGATCTTTCAACAGTTAAAGCCCTGCCAAAGCCATCACTAAGACACGTCCCCCAGTGCCACATCTACATGTCTTTTAGATACCTCCAGATATTGTGACTCCATCACTTCCTCACCCAGCCTGCTCCAGGGCTTGATAACCCTTTTGGTAAAGAAGTTTTTCTTAATACCCAACCTAAATTTCCCCTGGCACAACTTCAAGCTCTTTCCTCTTGTCCTGTTGCTTCTTACTGGAGACTTACCCTGTTCTGCCTCCCCCAGCATGACACTGCCAGCCCACAGCGCCACAATGCCAAGCACAGGTCCGACTGTGCCTCTATGTCCAAGCTCTGCCATTGCAAGGAGCAGAGTTAACAGCACCTGGTGTCCTGCAGGATTCCTTCTCTGGTTGTCTGACTCCTGTGTCTGCCACATACGAGCACTCATCTGACAAAACCACCATCAAAACCTTCCACTCACCAGAGGAACCCCCAACTAAAATGGCTGGAGCCAGACCCCTAAAAGCAAGCTCTTTGGGGCAAAAATTAGAAATAAAAAATCTCTTCTCAGAAGAAGAGATATTTCATATGAAGCTTCTCCAGCGGCCACAGCATACAGAGAACACCAACACAGAGGCCCCAGAGAGGTGCCACCTCCTGCCTGGAAGGGCAAAGACAGGGGATGAAGTGGGGGAAGAGATGTGAGAGGGTTTTCCTGCTGTCATATCCACAGTGGACTAAGTGCTCCAGGAAGTTCATGCACTTGCTCAGGAGCTGCCTGTGCCACCACAACAGAGACAGGATATCACTTTGGTCCCCTGGGTTCCCACCTGAGTGTGGACAGGCTCACACTGTCCCCAGCAGAAATGGGAATTTCCTCTCCCATCAATCTGTCTGGGCAGGGATTGTGGTGTTTGGTCCCAGTGGAACAAGATAATTTGGTTTCCTGGAGGTATGAAACTCAGTGTTGTCCTGGGTGGATGGCAGCAGATCGAGCTACTCCTGGTTTGTACACCATAAAGCATGTGCTTGGAGAATACAGGAAACTGCAGGACCCCAAAACAAGGCTCGGGAAGAGAAGTGATGGATCCAAGCAGCACAGCTGGATCCACTGTGCTTACAGGACTCAAGTCTCCCTTTCCCTTTCTACAGCCAGTCACAGCCCATTCCTGGAGGGGATGAGCTGTGTCCATTAGCGGGAAGGAACCATTTACTGTGGCAATTAAGAGATCCCAAACTTCCCCAAATCCTTCCAGGCATGCAAGGTCAGGCTCTCCTGGGAGCGTTTCTCTGGCTTTATCAGATACGCCCTTAGGGGAATGGTGGCTCCTCCAGGTCTGGCCAAAATCAGAATCTGCAGGAGGTTACAGAAACCTGCCATTTTATAAGAAATAAAGGTTAATTGGACTTTTCCCAGCTTGCTAATGGGTTTGGGCTGTCCGTGAAATTCAGCACTGTTCTTGCCTTCTCCAAAGAGACTTGTCAATTCCCAGGCCCTGGAGTCAGAGCTGCTGGTGGTGAACCACTCCCTTTCCAGGCAAGGGGACACACAGCCAAACCCGTCAGCTGCCCAGCTCAGTTTTGGGACAAGACATTGGGAATTCAGAGAAGGCAGAACAAGCCAACCCAAGAGGCTGCACAAGGCAGGAGCAGAGAGAAGCAATGCAAGATGGTGCAGAGGAAAAGGGAAGACAGGACAGGTGAAGTAATTTGATCAAGGTCACCGAAAAGCAGAAGGAGCAGTTGGGCACTCCATGGTGCCAGATCAGTCTGCTCTCATGGTTCCAGTGCCTCCAGATCCTGGGCAGCACCATGTCCCCTCTTTGCCACATTTACTCCCTGTCTCTGTATCAGTGATGGCAGCACACAAAGCTGCTCACGGCCCAAGAGATCCTGGGACTGGGAATTAACTTACTGAGTGAGTGATGTCATCTTAGAGACCTTCCCCACTGCAAGGGGCTGCTCAGTTCACCTTCTCACCGCTTTCCTCTCAAGGAAAACTTTCCAGACCTGCTGACCACGGGATCACCCTCCACACCAGGGAGGCAACAGAAGGCTTCAGCCACTGGCCCACCCAAACATAGTGGGAAATGGAGTGGGCAGTTCACAATAAATAAATCAATTCAAGTAAGCAACCCAGAGGTCAGGAGGTTTGTTTGAAGGTGGCAGAAATGTGCTTCAGCAGCCCAAGTCCTCTTCAACATCTGCTCTGTGCCCGACCTTGGGCAAACTCCTTCAGCAGCCTGTGCCTCGGTTTCCCCAGTCACAAGAAAGGAGTGACGCATTTTGCCTCAGCAGAGTGTTCTGATGTAAAGACAACTGTGACTCCAAAAAGTCCTTGTACCCTCGCACTTCACAGGGATACCCCTGACTGAGCCAGGTACACAGGAACTGACACAAACGTCCCAGGCTGCTGTGTGTGCCATCCCAGCTCTCTGAATTCTGTATTTTCTGGTTTGGGAGCCGCCGACCTTCTCATATCCCCCAAATCCCAGAGAAGTGCGAGATCCTTATCGAGTCCCTCAGACTCTCCACCCCACGCCAGACCCCAACCAACCCCCTCTATGTCACAAGCTCCTTTTCTCAAGTTCTGTGACCCTGCGGTGCT
>VWZD01005613.1:22588-71888 GCA_013396695.1 Sakesphorus luctuosus
CGGAGGCGGGGCCGAGGAGTGAAAGTGACTCTGTGTGTGTGACAGTGTGTGTGTGTGACTGTGTGACAGTGTATGTGTGACAGCGTGTGACAGTGTGTGTGTGTCAGTGTGTGTGTGACTGTGCGTGACAGTCTGAGTGACAGTGTGAGTGTGTGTGACTGTGTGAGACAGTGTGTGACAGTGTGCGTGTGACAGTGTGCGTGTGACAGTGTGCGTGTGACAGTGTGTGTGTGTTTCTGTGTGCTGGGGTTGTGGCCACACATGCACTGACAGTGTGTGCCTGTGACTGCTGTTGTTCACCCTCTGCCGTGGGCAGGGACACCTTCCACCAGCCCAGGTTGCTCCAAGCCCCGTCCAGCCTGGCCTTGGACACTTTCAGGGATAGGGCATCCACAGCTTCTCTGGGAAAACTGCCAGGGCCTCACCACCCTCACAGGGAATAATTTCTTCCCAATATTTAATGTAACCTTTCCCTTTGTCAGTGAGAAGTCATTCCCCTTTTTCCTGTCACTCCATCCCTTGTCCAAAGTCCCTCTCCAGCTCTTTTGGAGCCCCTTTAGGCAATGGAAGGGGCTCTGAGGTATCCCTGGAGCGTTTTCTTCTCCAGGCTGAACAGCCCCAGCCGTCTCAGCCTTCCCCCTGTAAAAGCCACTGTGGAGGGACGTGTTTCAGCAGGGGAAATAGGAAGCAGTGTCTGGATGGTGATAGCAGCTCTGGGTTGTTCCATGACCTCCTGTGAGCTCCCTGGGCAGATTCTGTGGATACAGCAGAGGGAACATTGCAGCCTCAACAGCCCTGAGGGTTTTAAGAGGAAGGGGCTTTGATAACAGGGGCTGCTCGAGCTGCAGGATGGCTCTGTGCAGCCTGCTGAGCTCTGTGAGGGCTTTCCCTTGTAAAAGAGCAATTTGGCCCATGCTGGTAAGAGTTGAGAGCTGCAGGACCACCTCAGCATTTCCACAACTGCCTCAGCATCTCCATGCCAGCAGGAAAAGGCTCATGCTGCTGGATCCCACCTGGTCAGCAGCAAGGGGCTGGATCTACTTTCAGGGTGACACTCCACAATAAACCTTTAGCAGGCGGAAGCCTGCCATATAAACAGTCACACACCGCAGTCCATGCCATCAGATTCTCAGTTGCTGTCATTGATAAAGGAGCAACACTTCACACAGAAGAAGGTATTTAGTGGTGCCAGAAAAAAAAGCTAACAGCAAAGCAGGGAAGAGCAGGGTGATGGTTACAGCCCATCTGTGTGCTTCCAGGTCAAGGGTCCCTGGGGGTGGTGGGAGAGGGCAGGAGCAAACCTCCCTGGGGACTGTGGAACTGGGGTGGCAGGGGAGAGGCCTTTTCTTCTCAGAGATCCTAATGTGCTGACCCTTCGACCCAAGCACCTCATGGAAATGCACTTGGACATAACATTTCTCACTGTTCTGGTTCTCAGGAGCTGTCAGCTGGCATCAGCATGAAAAAAAATCAGTCTGAGGCAACAAGTGGGTTTGGGAGATTCAGCCCCCAAAGACAACACAGCCAAAGGGGCAAGTGGGATGGGTGGTGGATGCAAGTGGGATGGTACAGCCTCACCTGTCTTGCCCAGCTCCCCCACAACCCTGACTGGTGGGTCTCTGGCCTGGACCGCCCCCACTTCAAGGGGGAAAGTTTTATTCCCAGCATCAGTGCTGTATGGAGGACTCCAAATGCAAAGGGATGATTTTATCCCCATCCTTCTTCGTGCCTCCACTCAACCTCATCCTCTCCAATGCTCGTCCAAGGAAATATCCAGACCCTGGAAAGCAGCAGCTCCACTGTTCAGTCAGCTCCTGCCAGAGTGGATGCCAACCCAACACCATCCATGCAGATCCCACTGGCACTGCTGGCAGCAGGAGCAGTCCATGGGCCCAGGTGCTGGCTCACACTCCCCACACTGTGCTGTTGGGCTCTTCACTAGGCTGTGGAGGTGGTGGCATGTTGCTGTAGATCTGCTCCTGCTGTGGCACAGGCTTCTGCACCTTGGCATATATCACCTCTGTTTTGTCTTCCACATGCTGGAAAAGGAGGAGAATAAACAAAAAACATCCCTCATGGGGCTGGTCTAGGGAAACAGTCTGCTGGAACCTCTCTTGGCCGCTTTAAACACCCAGGAGCAGCCATGGGGACCGAAGAGGGAACCCATATTATCCAGGGTCACTTGCACCCCAGTTGGGCACATCCATTTGCCACCCCCTCCCTCCTCATCCAGCCCATTCTGCTGCCCATGCCATTCCCCACCTGCCCCAGTTTTACCCCCACCACTTGCAGCTTGGCGCTGCTTGGCATTCTCCTACCTTAGTACTGTGCCTGACCTCCATGTACTCTGTCGTGGAGTTTTCCAGGCGGCGGAAAGCCTCAGCATTGCTGTACAGCTGGCTCTCAGCTGTGTCTGTGTGGTGGTTAATGTCTGCGTAATTCAAGGCATCTGCTTCCTGATGGAGAGGGATGAGCTCTTAACCTGCTGCTGCCTGCATCCACATGGGTGGGAGCATCTCCCACCCTGCTGCCTGTCCTGATGGGTGCTGAGACTGATGGCTCCAAGAGCACTGGGTGAAAATAAAACCTGCAGCAAGGGCTGCCTCAACATTTCCCAAGGGAATTCTAGTTAGTAACACCAGTCCCATCCTCAAAATCTGGCAGAAAACATCAGAAAACACTTTCCAAGCAGCGAGGAAAGAGCAGCTGCTCCAGTGCTGCCTCAGGTGTGCTTTGCTGACAAGGCTGTTTCACCCATCAAATCAGCTCCCATGCTTGGAGGGGCTTGGGGAGAAACCTCTCAGCTCAATCCTATATTCCCTTTCCAGGAATACTCTGTAACAGTCACACAAAGTCCCTAGTTGTGTCTTTGGCAAACAGAGCCCAAAGGATCCCTCCCAGCCTAAAGCACCATGAACCAAACTGAAAGCAGTGGCTCTGGCAGCTTGGGGTGTAACCCTTCCCCTCTCTGTGTGAGCTTGGGGCATGGCAACCCAAGACCTCAGGAGGTTTTCCTTACTGTACATGGCACGCTGTGAGTCCTGTCCATCTCTATGGCTGCTCCAGAGAGGGCTGGATGAAGCAGGGATGTGGTTACACATGAGTGAAAACAGGAAAAGAAACATATTAAGAAACTGTGTTGCCACTGTGAATCTCACAGTAAAGCAGGAAAGGAACTTGTTACCCCATGAGCCTTCTAAACTGGAACAGTTCTTCAAATAAAGTCATACCCCACCTGCCAGCTGGCAATGTCCTCTCCTAACCCAAATTCTTCACACTGGCCTTAAACTTTGTGTCAAGCCTAGTGCAAGCCTGGCCCACACAGGTGAGCCCATCTGGAGAAGCTGACAGTGCCCATACAAACTCAAGCAGCTGCTGTGCTGGGCAGTGCCCACCTCAAGGGCTGCCATTCCCTGCTCCTGTAGGGATGAGACCCATGGGATGGTCCCACTGCTCCCTCAGGGGAAGGAATCCTCCTTGGTGGAGGTCTCAGTGATGGACCAAGGAATTGGATGGATCAGGGAGAGAATGGGGGAGAAAAAAGAAATATAGGAAAAAAAATAAAGCAGAGAGAGGTTCTGATGCAGAAACAGGTGATGTGTGGCAGTAACAGCTTTGGGAACCCTTCTTTCTCTTCCTGGACAGTATTACCAGAACAGCAGCAGCCACTGCAAGCAAAAGAAGAACCACTACGATTCCTGGTGTGAGGATGTGCTCAACCACATCCAACCTGCAAAAAAAAAGAGTTTCTGTTCTCACACTTCTCAGTAGGAACCAGCACAGAGCCTGTTTGACGGAAGCAGATGTGGGTGATAGATCTTGCCCTGGGAGGCAAGACAGCAGGTGTGAAGTGGTCAGGCTGCCAGCTTGGCACAGAGCAAAGCAAACCAAACCAAAAACTGCAGAAGCAAACTGACAATCAAGTCTGAGAGCTGCTGAGTCCTCACTGGTTTAAGGATGGATTCCTGCACCTAATGTTGTTCTGGTTTAATTGCACTATTTGCTGACCTTGTTTGTAATGGGCAAGCAGGCAAGGTCAGTGTGCCAGCTGCTGTGGAGGGTGCTGATGGGGAGCCTCAGCTTTGCCTGCTGCCAGCATCACCTCTCTGAGGCAGGAGAGAACAGGGGAAGCCCTTCCACTCTCGTTTAAAGCTTTGTCAACTATCTCTGCTGGGCTCTGTGTGGCTACAAAGCAGAACAGAACACTGGCCTGCACTTGATTTCCCACGAGCAAACAGTCCCTCTGAGTTTTGGGGAAGGAAATGGGATCAATGTTTCAGGCAGAAACCACTTCTCCCATGGCAATAACTCACGTCTTGCTTAAGCTGCAAGACAGATGGGGGAGAAGCAGGGCTTTTCTGGGGGCATGTGACCAGAGGCACTGGAACTATTGTCATACAATCACAGAATGGTCTGGGTTGGAAGGGACCTTAAAGATCATTTAGTTCCAATCCCTTGCCGTGGGGAAGGACATCTTTGCTCTAAGCCCCACCCAACCTAGTCTTGAACTCTTCCAGGGATAGGGCATCCACAGCTTCTCTGGGCAACCTGTGCTCTAGTGTCTCACCACCCTCACAGGGAAGAATTTTTCTCTGTGGAATGGTCTCTAAAGGCAAAAGCAGGAGGTTTGGATCCTTAAGGGAGGCATGAAGAGCCCAAGGGTTGCAAGGCGCCAGCTGTGCCAAAGAGAGATCATAGAGGGAGGTGGCTGTTGTGGGCAGGAGTGCTACTCACTTTTGAGAGTTTGGGTGGAAAGGATTTGATGTTGGTTGCTGGGGAGTTGTCTGTGTGGTGCTTGTTATAGAGCTAGTGAGGTCAAGGTGCTTGTTGCTTGTGGTATAGGTCGATGATGGGGAGGTTGAAGAAGCTGTAACAGAAAGAGGAGAGACTCGTTTGGTCTGTGTCTCCATGGGGGGAAAATGCTGTGGGTTTTGCAGTGAGTCAGAAGTGACTCACTGTCACACCAGGAGAAGGTGGAGGACACCTGTCAAAGTGGGAGGGCTGTAAGACCCTGTCCCTGCTCAGGAGGCCCTTCACAGTCACAGTCCCAGTCCCCCTCAAAACGTGCACAAAACAGTTCACCCTGCAGGAAGGGTGTCTGGGCACCCCATGCCTAATTTAGTACTAACACAACAACCCCACACACGCATCCCACCATGGGGGATGAACCCTGGCAAGGTGATGGAGAGGGATGTTCCCTAAAGCCAGAGTCTGGTGCCAAGAGACATTGCCTGCCCCAAGTGGGAAATGAGGCAGCACAGTTGGGTAACGAGTTCCCCAGTGTTAGGCAATAAGGCAAGGAGAAAACAGACAGGGCCAGCAAGATTTCATGATGGGGAAAACAGTGCACATAGAGCAAGGCCATGCTTCCCAGTAATGGAGGTGGCTGATCCTGGGGTGCTGAAAAGGGACTGTGGGGGCAACTGGGCATGGGAAATGAATGACAGTGGCACCTGCTTCACTTTGGTGACATTGGGCACACACCATGTGTAGGCTGCACCCACTGCCCCTGCTCCCAGCACTTGGAGGGTGACCCATCAAGGCTGGACCTGGGGGACCCACGAGTACTGACCTGGCAACACGATCACCCTCACATAAGCACTCTCATCAACTAGTAACTTTGCCGTCCGCACCCCACAGCGGAAAGTGCCTGCGTCCTCCTTGGACAGATGCTCCACAGTCACTGTGAACACTTGGCATGTGCGGTTGTCCTGGATGGAGAATCGTCCCTGCCGCACCACGGGTTGTGACTCCGAGGTGATGATGATGTCCTCAGCACAGGTAGTAAAAAGTGTTCCCGGTATGCACCAGAATTTCGGCTTTGTCTCATGACCGGACTGATACGTGCAGGTGACCGAGAGGGACCCCCCCAGGAATCCCTGCACGATGCCAGGCCCCGTCACCGCCCTGCAGCCTGTGGAGACACACGGAGCCGCAGGAGTGCTGCCGCCGCACCGACACCTCCCGCCGTCGGAGCCACCCCCACGGGCCGCTCCCGGTGCCCGGGACTGTGGCAAGGCCTTACCTGGTAGCAGCGCCCAGGCGAGCAGAGGCAAGAGCCGCATGGTCGCTCCGGCACAGTGGGGTTGGGTACCCTGCCGATCCCCGCTCCTCTCCGAGGATCCCGGCCCGCCCCCGGGGCCGCCCCCGCGGCGGCGGCCGCCCCGTTGGGGCGGAGCGCGGGGACCCCCGGGGGTGCCGGACCGTAGGGGCCGCTGAATAGACGAGGCAGAGGCGCAGGGCGACGGTGGGGAACCTTTGATGGAGCCGTCGAGAGCGGCAGGAAGAGCCCGGCGTGGCTCCAGTGCCGCCCCGCCTGCCTGCGCCGTCAGGGCCGGGGCCGCCCGAGGCAGAGCGGCACTGACGGCTGCTATGGGGTCCCGGCGGGGTCTCAGCCCCGCAGGCTGACCCAGAGCACGGCCGCGATCATGGCCAGCAGCGCCAGCAGCTGCAGCCCGGCCAGCACTGGGAAGTAGCGGAAAGAGCCGCGGGTCCCGTGCGGAGCGTCTGGCTGGAGCGTCGGGGTTGCAGGTGTGAAGGAGGGATGGATGCAGCCGGTGCCAGGTGGGCACCTTGTTCTTCTCCATCCTCCCTCGCTCAGGGTGACATCTTCTTCCTCAGTCTGGCCCCAGCCCCACAACAGAGTGGTCACTATTGCTGGGGTGGAAACGTGCAGGGTCCGACCTGGGAACACGATAACCCTCACATCAGCACTCTCATCAATTAGTAACTTTCCCGTCCGCACCCCACAGCGGAAAGTGCCTGTGTCCTCCTTGGACAGACGCTCCACAGTCACCGTGATCGCCCGGTGTGTGTGGTTGTCCCGGATGGAGAATCGTCCCTGCTGCACCACAGGTTGTGACTCCGAGGTGGTGATAATATCCTCAGCACAGGTAGTAAAAAGTGTTCCCAGTTTGCACCAGAATTTGGGATTTGTCTCCAGGCCAGGCTGGTACGTGCAGGTGATCGAGAGGGACCCCCCCAGGAATCCCTGCACGATGCCAGGCCCCATCACTGCCCTGCAGCCTGTGGAGACAAAGGAGCTGTGGGAATGCCACCACTGCACTAACACCTCCTGCCCCATCGAACCAGTTTAGTGTAGGGCTCCAGCCACAGGGATCCCCTTAACCCTACCTGGCAGTAGTGACCAGGCAAGCATCAACAGCAGCCACATGGACAGGGTAGTCTGGGCCACACGTTGAGCCAACCCTCCTCCTCCTTCTTCGTTGTGCCTCTGAGGCTTTGCTTCCTCTTCTTGCCTGAGATAACAACTCTGTTGCAGCAGAGATTTAGGAAGAGCTTGGGGTTTCTTGTTCCCTCTGGTCTCAGCTGCCTTCCTGCCTTCCCTGGTCAGTGAAAGCACTTGCTTCCCTTTCTGCCCCAGCATGGCTCCCAGTTGTGGCACCCAGTCCTGCCTCTCACAGCCACACTTCCACACTGTCCAGCCCCTCTGGCCTGGCAGGGCACCCAGCAGGAGACCTGTCTCTGGAGGGGTGGCTCAGCACTGCACAGGAACCCCCTGAGCCTCAGAAAAGGCCCCAGGCTGGGGCAGTGCTCCTGCATGGCCACCCTGTCCTTCCTATGGGAATGCAAAAGTGTAGCCCCAGCCTTCTCTCCCAGTGCAGCTGGACATGAGCACCTGTCCCTGCTGCCCTCACCAGCACATCCCCACAGACTGTTCCCAGCACAACCCCTCTGTGACTCAGGACCCCTATGCCCTGATGAGGTGTCCCCCAGGCTTCCCCCTGTGTCCCCATCCCCTGTAGGTGCTGTAATGGTGGGGTCAGTTGTGGAAGGACACTCTTCCCTGGCTCTTGCTCAGATGGAGATGAGCATTTGGTGGCATTGGGCAGAGCAGGAAGAGGTGAGGCTCCCGTGGCTGTGATGGGGCTCATCTGGGCCATGGTGGAGCAGGTGCCTGTGTCACCTCAGTGACTCCATGTCCCCCACAACCACAATGCAGCCTGTCCCCACAGTGCAGCATCCTGGGCAGTGCTGACGGGTAAAGGAGAGAGCAGGCAGACAGGCAGACAGCATCCTGCAGGATACCCAAGCTTTATTGCAAAATTATCTTCAGTTAGCAGCTTTAGCTCCACAGCCACAGGCTCTCTGCACCCCAAACCCTCCCCTCTCCAGCACAGGTACTGCCAGGATGGGTGGAGGCTTCATAGGAGGAAAATCACCTGAACCCAAGCACCTCCCGACACGGGGAGGTTGTGATGGGCAGCACGGCCCCGGCAGGGTGCGGGGAGAGGGCACAGGAGGGCGACCCTGAGGCTCCAAGGTGGTTGGGAAGGGAGGGCAGCCCAGTGCCCTGGTGCTGCCTGACCCCTCAAAGAGCTGCTTGTTTTCCCGGTTGCAGCTGCTGCACCAGTTCCTCATCCAGGCTGCCACACACAGCAGGGCCAGGGCTATGAGCACCTTCAAGCTGAGAAGGAGCAGCAGAGGAGTGACACCGAGCTGGGACCTGAGTAGGAGAAAGGAAATTATGCTAGAGCCTGTGTAGAGTCTGTGCAATGATGATGAGGACTATGGCCAGGGGATGGTGTTGGGGACTTGCCCAGATCCCAAGCTCTGACTCACAGCACTGGAGGCTCCCCACTGCCCCTGGGGCACAGAGTGTTTCTGGTCAGCGGGCCCACATCACTGCCCTCTGTTGTGGTTGAAACAGCTGCAAAGGAAACCAAGTCTGAGCAAAGTGGAGACCCACACACACCCCATCCTCCCCCCTGCACAGGGGTTTCTGCCCTGAGACTTCGGCCATGGAGATGCAGAAGGTGGAGATGGGGGTGTCCAGGCAATGCCATGGGCACCAAGGAAGAGGAGGAGGAGGAAAAAGGGAGGGGGTTAATGCCAGCTTTGCTTCCAGCCCTGTTTTACCTGCAGAGACCATCACCCTGGTGGTGTGGGACCTGCTGAACCACAGTTTCCTCTTCACCCCACAGGAGTACTGCCCTGCGTCCCCTGGCATGACACCGCTCAGTGTCACCGTGAACGAATGTGCTGTGTGGTTGTCCCTGATGGACACCCTGCCCTCTGTCACCGTCACCTCTGAGCCACTGGTTTGGATGATGAAGGTGAAGCAAACCCCAAGGGAGTTCTGGCGACACCAGTACTTGGAATTTTTCTCGTAGCCTGGCTTGTAGCTGCAGGACACTGACAGTGAGCTGCCTTGGTCAGCTGTCACCTGCTTGGGGCCTGTCACTGCCCAGCCACCTGCAGGGGACAGAAATAGGTGCTGCAAACACATCTTGACATTGTCTTGGGGAATCACGAAGGATCTGAGTCCAGGATTCTTGGGAACATCCTGTCCTAAGGGAATATGTGTCTGTGCACCCACTGTGCCAGGGAACAGTGCTGAGAGGAGATGTCCCCAAACAGGAAAAAAAGATCCCCCATCAAGAGTGTGTGTCATTAAAAGAGCAAAAAGCCTTATTCCCAGGGTTCACATGGCAGCAGTACAAGCACATCTCAGAGATTGCTCCCTGTAACAGCCACAAGAAAAAGTCAAGATCAGCTGGGCTCTTGCTGTGACCACGGTGGGCTTCCTGGTCTGGCTTGGCCCCAGCCTGTCCACAGCTCTGCCAGAACCCCTGAGATGAAATTCCCTGACCCGTGCTCCTGGCTCTCACCTGGAAAAAGGATCCAAACCAGGAAAATCCTCATCTTCCATCTTCTTGCTCCCACTGTAGATTTTTCCCCTTGGTTAGTCATGAAGAACCTTGCAGGATGGAGCCAGGTCTACATTCACTTGGGTGTCCCAGGAGTTTTCCAAGCCTTCTCACGTCACTTCTTTGGGCAGGGCTTACCCACAGATGACCCTGAATGTCTTTTTTTAAGTCGATTTCTTCTTCCCCTTCACTTGGGGCCCATGACTCACCCTGGGGTGTTTCATGAGACAGACTCTGCTTTTCCTCTGAGATAGTCACTGGGTTCCCAGGAAAATGTCAAAATGCAGCAGGTTCCTCTGCTGCAATGCCCATCCCAGTGGGGAGCACAGCCCCTTCCCCTACACAGAACCCAAAGGATTTGGGGGAGCTTTGAAGGGGTGCTGGGCCAGAGCAGGATTGCAGGGACTGGGGTGGAGTGAAAGCAGGTCTGCCCCTGCAGATGAGCTGGTTGGACTTCTGGGATGCTCTCCCAGTTGTGATGGACTGGGATAATCGACTGGGGTGATGAGCAGCCATCCCCCTGCACTACTGCCCCTGATCCACCTGCCAGTGGGATCTGGGCTGCTTTTTGTTTGTTTTCTGAAGCAGAAATGTCCTTTTTTCCTCCACAAACCACCTTTTTTTGGCACAGCTGTGGGGTTTTGAGTGATAAAGCTGTTTTTCATCCAGAATTAAAAGCTTCCACTAAAAGATTCAGAAACCCAACCCCAAAAAGCAAGGCCACTTCGCTGGCAGCTGACTTGCCAATGACTTTCTTTCAATATGCCCCTTGGAAAGAGTAGAAAGCACAAACCTCCAGCTCTACTTCCCTCTCTGTTCCTCATCACGGCAAGAGGAAGCTCTGAGTTTTCCTTTTGATCACCAAGTAACTCCTTCATTTCCAGTGAAGTTGCTGCAAGTAACAGTAAGATCTAAATTCAAAAAGTGGCTGGAGTTGGAAACCTGCTTTCTGCTGAGAAAACTCCCACAAAGGTGCTACAAGCTGGGGCTCCAGCTGCCTCATCTTCCTTGGGGATGCCTCCCTGCCACTGCCTGGCAAAGCACAGTGTTTCCTTCCCACCCTTCCTTTGGAGTGGGAGGATGCTTGGGAGAAGTGGTTTAGAGGTAGGGGCTCTGGATGGAATGTGCACAGGGACGGTGTCTACAAAGGACTTCGAGGGCAGTTCAGTTACCTGAAAGCAGCCAGAAGCCCTTCAAAGAGCCACTTTGGTAGAGCCGTTGGGAAATTTTTCAAGCCACATCCATGATGTGTCATCACCATCACATCACCATCACTTCATCGTTAGATGTGAGGTGTCATTTCCCCTTCCATTTCTCTGTTCCAGGTTTGGTGCTGGGCAGGATGAGCAGCTGTCCAGTCCAGCAGAGAGCCCTCCTAACGCCCTCCAGCCAGGGCACGGGTGTCAGATAGCCTGGAGGGAATGAACACACACAGCCACCTGCAGAGGGCGGGGGAAAGTGCCCTGCTCTGCACCAGCACTTCTGGGGGGCTGTGTCAGGGTCCTGCAAGCCAAGACCTCTCTCTTTTAGCAGCAAATGGCCCGGAAAGCACAAGGCAAGGCTATTCTGCGAGAGAAGAAGCATTGCTGAACCACTCCTCGGGAATCCCGCTGATGCATCCTGACAGGAGCACATCAGTTTGTCTTTTCTTCTGGGCCACATGCAGGGCTGGATCGAGCACTCGCACGCGGCTCAGTGGCCGCGCCAGCGAGCAAAATGTGTCAGCGGCCCCGGCAGCGCGATCGCTGGCGATGTGTGAGCGCGGCAGCAGGAGATGAGCTGAGCTGACACCTGCATTCCTGCAGCTCCTGCCCCGTGCCTGCCCGTGGGCAGCGTTCCCAGCCCCCGCCCAGCAGCGATGGGACACGGCATCACACCATCAGACGCTGCTTTTTCTTTGGTTCTGCAAGATTCTGGCTCCGAGTTTAGTCTCTGGTATTGGCCCTAAGGAAAAGGCTCAAAGACCTCCTGGGACAGGCAGTAATTGAACTAATCAGTGAGTGAGCTCTGTCAGTTTAAACCCCAACACCAACATGTGGGTCCCGTCCAACCCAGAATATTCTGTGGTTCTGGAAGATCTTTCTCAGGTTCCATCCCACCATATTACCCACCACCACGACTGAGCCTTTTCAGAGCCCTCTCTACCCTGTGCTTCAATGACATTTCCAAAACTCGATTCTGTTATTGAATCTAGGGCCTTTGAAAATAATGAAGTAGTGTCAGTCTGTTCTTTCGTGGGGAGATTTAGCAAGTTTGGTGAAATTGTCCTTAGGAGATAAGGCTGACTATAATAATTGCTAATGTAGCTCCTTTAGTGCTGGCTGATTGAGCAGGCACTGTCTGATCTCTCCCTTTTGCTGCCATCTCAGATAAGCAAGATAAGTCCAGATTATTCCCAGATCTCTTGATTTTGCAAAGCCAGTAAAAGTGGCAAAAATACTTGCAGACTGTGGTCTACTGGACTATGTCTTAGGCTGGACTCGACCAGAAAGGGCTAAAGCAGGGGTTACTTATTGCAAGAAAATTGAGAGTCCATACTGAGTGTATTAAGAAGATTAAATTCTTATTCCTCCCTAACTCTTGGGGAACGAATGACTTCAGCAGGGCTCAGATCTCCCCTAAAATTGTTGTACAGGGAGCTCAGGGAGGTACTACTACAGGTTAATGAGATTGGGCAGCAGAGAACCAGTAGGAGCAGGAGTACAGTGAACCAGAAACTCCTGAGCTGGATTTAAATCTTCCACTGTCAGAGCTGTATTTCTCAAGCCAAATACACAAGTAATTAAGCTATTAGAGATACAGTCTACTTACAAACAGACCAAACAATAGAGCTAAATTGCAGGTTCATTTGGAATCGTTCCTGACGTTTGCAGGTCATTTCCTCTGATTTCATTACTCTGCAGTGATTTCAGCTGGTCAGCGCTTGCTCGGGGCTATAAGTTGCTCACTGACTCCCAGGAACCTCTGCTGGGGCTTGGGGGCATCTGGGAGAATAAATGGTTTGCTCTGGATGGTGGGGGGAAATGCATTCTTGGGTTTGTGAGGGGAGGCGGTGATGCAGGTGTCGGGCTGCTGATAAAGCTGCTGATAGCACTTATCTGCCATGGGTCAGGTCCTCCAGCACCATGAAGTGGGATAAAGCCCTTGGAGCAGTGCCAGGCTGTGCTGATGTCTGTCTTTTGCCAGCAATCTGTGTTGTCTCATTAGGCTGCATTACACTTGGCGATATCATGATAGATAGGAGAACCATCTTCCTCCTGAGTGAGATTAAACCTGCAGGGCCAAGTGTGTCTCTGGTGCAATGCCAATGCCTGCAGAGGGACTGGAGAGCTTGGCTCTTTCAGGCTCTTCTCACTCAGCAGCAGCTCCTCCCTGCTCTCCTTTGTGACTCAGAGAAGGAAAGAAATGTTGCTGGAGCTGGAAGGGTCAGAGGATGCTCTTTGAGCTCCAGACCCTTTCCTGCAACAGGGAACCTGCCAGAAATTACCATCCAGGGCTAAGCAGGTCTTGAGCCTCAGACCTGGTGGGCTACTGGGGGCTTACTCTTCTCTTCACTGGGGGTTAAGTTCATCCCACTTTCCAGGAGAGGTTTGTCCAGCCCAGATGGTGCCTGTGGCCAATCTGTCTGGCCCAGCAAACAGCTTAGGTTGGGCATTACTCCCACTGTGGGTCAGGAGAAGGCTAAGCATCCACTCAAGGGCACCTCAAGGGGCCATTGCAGCACTGGGATACCCATGGAAAGGGCTGTGCTGACATCTATGGCCGTTTTGACAAATTCTTCCTTTTAAGAGGACGGACAGTTGCCCTGGCTTTGTTGAAGCTGCCCTGAAGTTTGCTGCTCTTATCTTCCTGGCCCTACTTGTGGGGTGTGTGCACTATGTTGGACTATGATACTGGCTGTGCCACTTGTCAATTAGCTGATCCAGACCCTAGGGCTCATGATATTTATTTTTGTGCTGTTGATTGTCTTCTAGTGCATGAGACCAAAGGGTCATCTGTCTACACAGTGGTCTATGTCAGGTTGGGTTGGGTTTCTTGGCTTCAGGTGAGCCTGAAACCCCCTGTCCCTGTGGGTTGTTTTTCATCTTTTCTGGCTGTTGTTGCCAAGTCTGATCATCTGACCCAGCAGAACCATCTTTGCAGTCAGAGGAAACAATGGGCAGATATAATTAGCAATGTCAGGCACAGACAGTCAAACAGCAATCGGACAGGTGCAGATGGTTCCTGGAAGTGTGGTCTGTTCCTCTGGCTTAGGGCCATCTGCTGATCTGGAAGGAGGAAACTGGAGACTGAATCAAGTCTCTCTTAAATAAACCTCTCAGTGAAGATTAAGTTATTTTCAATGTAATCAGCAACATCAGACTGCTCTAAAGGGAGTTGTAAAGACGATATCTTAATGAGATATCTGCTGTCACCTCCAGGTTTAGGCACAGATTCCTCCTGTTTCTAAATACAACTCGTTTTTCACTCCAAGAGTCCTAACTGGGCTCTGCAAATGCAGTGGGATTCCAAGGGGGTCCTGCCGGGGTAACCAGGCTCAGCACAGTTTGGTAAAGAAACTGTAGTGGCCTGGCTAGCACAAGCTGCTGCCCCTCCATGGGATGACACCCGGGTGACCACGCAGCTCTGTGCTTCTCCCCTGCCGGTGGACACCCAACAGCTGTGTGGGGTGTCAGCCGGCACAGCCCCGGTGAGGGCATGGGGCTCCCTAAAGTGAGTGCCAACGAGCCAGTGTGAAGCTGGGCTGGAGCACCGCAGCGGACCTGGCTCCGCGCTCTCAGCTCCATTGTTGACCGCGGCTGGTACAGGAAACCTCTGCCAGGGCTGACCGTGCCCCGTGGGCGCCTCCTGCAGAGAAGTGAGGAAAGGCAGCGATTCCCGGTGGCGAGGACAGGGAGTCCCGGGCTGTGCAAAGCCGGGGGGCTCTGTCGCGGCGGGCAGAGATGGGGAGGTGGGGAGGGACCAGCGAGTGTGCAGAGAGTTCGGAGGGCTCTGCCGGCGTGGGGGGAGCTCCCACCGCCTCCCCGCCCCCGGGCGGGACCGGCCTCCCCCCGCATCCCCCCCGCCGCCTCCTTCGGGCGGGGGAACCCTGCGAGCGGCGGCGAGGAGCACCGGGCACCGCTGCGCTGTCCTGCGGGGACCGAGCGGGGGCCGGGCTGTGCTGAACCGAGCCGGGACTGCGGGGCCGAGCCGGCCGGTCGGTCCCGAGCAGGGCCGGCGCTGCCCGCGGTGCTGAGCGGGGTCGGGCGCTGACCGCGGTGCTGCAGGGGCGGCCCTGCCCGGCACCCCCCGATCCCCCCCGGCCATGGGGTCCCGCGCCGCCGGCCCGGGGGGGGACTGCTACAACGAGTCGCTGCTGCACAAGGTATGGATGGGGATGGGGGGGACCGCGGATACGGGGATAGGGGGCAGGGCGCCTACTTGCACTTCCACACAAATTGCATCCGTCGCCCCTCCTCGCCCCTCGTCTCCCGGTGGGGACCATCCGACATCCCTCATCCAGGCGCGGGGCAGGGGATGCGGCTGCAGCTCTGTCCCCCTCCCGGGACTGGACAGCCCCCAGGAGTTGGCCCTGGTCCCAGGCACCTCCAGGGTGACAGTGGGAAGTGGGGTGGCAGAATTCGGCGTGCTTGGGAAGCCAGCAGCGCTGGAACGGGGCCAGCCCCGCGGCACAGCCCGCAGCCGCCCTTCAGCCGCTCCCGCTGTCCTGTGCATGATCAGGGCGGGTCAGGGGGAGCTGAACCCCGGAACTCTGTTTCCCAGAGGCAGACCAAGGAGTCGAGACTTCCCCGCCTTGAAATAGTGGGGTCCCAAGTAACATCCATTCCTGCCCTCCTTGTTTTGAAATGCTCTTTGATGGATTCCCTGGGACTGTGTTTTGTAACTTCACTCACACAGAGGGTGGTTGGGGCTGCTGCTGTCCCTGAAAGACCTGGGGAGCTCAGGCTCTGCGGCAGGGACAGCAGGAACAGGGCTTTTGCTCCCTGCAGTCAGACTCTGCCCTGCAACTCTTGGAGTCATGGAGGAGACGCTGATCTCTGCCAGATCCACCTATCACTTCTTCTTGCTGTCCTCACGCTGCTTTGCTGCAGTCCCCAGTGACCGTGTAGAGACCAGCACCCCCGGGAACCAGGAGAAAAACAGAGATGGAGCAAGGCAGAGGAAAGGGCTGGAGCTGTGTGGATTCTTCTTTACAAATCCCAGTCTGTTCTGTATCCTGTTGTACTCAGGGCAAAATGCCCAGCCCTTGATTAGCAGAAAAATATCAATTACTATCAGCTCTCATTTCTGTTGTACATGGAATACATAGGACATGCCTCCAGGGATGACTCGAGAAACTTGGATTCTTTGCAAAGCCTTAACTCTCTCTTCTCCAGCAATGAGCTGCTGTTGAGGAATGACATTGGTGGAAATGAGTCTCTGGGCAGAAGAGCTGCCCAGGCAAATAACCATCTCAGTCCCATGTTCCCTGCTGTTTCCCTTGGCATTTTTTCTGGCTAGGTTGCTAATCTTGCAGAGACCAGCCTACTCTCACTCCAGGGGTGTGAAGCAGCAAATACCTCACTAGATCTTGTGTCTGAGCAAGGAATCACATTTCAGATGTGCTGAGAGAGCTTTGCACTCTGGAGACAAAGGTTAAGTGATTTCTGGTTAGTGGCTAAACCCAGCTCTGGTGAGGAAACAAGCCAGGAGCAAACCCAAGCGGGAACAGGAGTAGTTCTGGGCTATTTCAGAAAAGTTTCACTTGACACAAAATGATGAGTTCTGCTTTCAGGTGGCTTGACCCACTGCCAAATCCTCGTGTGGGATTCTTGGATCCTCTTGTGGGATTCTTGGATCCATTTAGCTGGAACAAGCCCCAGAGGGAGAGGGATGTGTTCCTTGGCTGTTGTTGATACAAGGTGTTAGTAGGGGATTTGCAAATAGGAATCTCCTGCATGATCTGAGCCAGTTTTTGTTTGATTCACAGCCCTAGGGATCATGTCTGCAGGGCTGAAATACAGCCTCTGCCATGGCAAGGGCCCAGCCAGGCTGGAGGAGAGCCCTGGGCTCTGTCTCAAGCCAGTGCCTGGGCAGGTGGGGGCAGCCCTGGCGTTTCCCTGTGGCACAGGGCAGCTTCAAGCAGCATCCAAGTTGCTCTGGAGCATTGCTTGGAGCAGGGGGGAAGTAGCACAATTCTGTATGTAGAGAAGGCAAAAATAAGTCTCAGAAATGCATCCCTGAGAGTCCCTGAGAATGAGGTGGTGAAGGGCTGAAAGCATCCACAGTTTCACCATCAGACCCCTCCCAGTGCCATGTCCCAGCTGAGCTCTGCAGGCAGCTGTGCTGGGATGCATGGGGTGCACCTTTGCCACAATTTGTTGTGATAAGTGCTGCTCACCTGAGCACAAATGTTTGGGTTTGGGGCTTCAGTCACTCTCTGAGAGCAACAGCAGAGCACTTGGAGGGCAATTCTACCCTCACTGCAACCCCATGACTGGGGTTTTACCTTGTCAGGCTTCCACTAGCTACATTTAGCTCAGGTCCAGATACCACATGCTAAAGCTCAGAAATGAACTGGGAAGACAACCTCAGCCCACACATGCTGTCCCAGATCTCCTCCTGCTTGGCTGGCACTGGAAATGCAGCAGTTGCTTCCTTACACTGCCTTGACAGCCGTGCAAACCCCTCTTTCCTCAGCAGGTTAGACCAAAATACCTCCTTTGCTTGTTGGTTGCCAGCATGGATAAGGGAAGTTTGGATGGGTTTGCCCTCACCACTCCATTGCTTTGCCTTGTCCCCACAGCCTATGCCAAGTCAGCAATGATTTTGACTGGATGTGATTTGTCTAGGTCTGATTTAGCCCCAAAACTACTAATTTAAGGTGTGAAAGGGATATTTACTCTTTCCTTAAGGCAGAGCAGGCAGACAGGTCTTTTCAGGAAGGTTTTTCAAACTGTGCTTGCTTTTTGCTGGGGCTGTGGAGCAGCAGAGCTGTGGGGTGGCGGAGAAGAGAGGTTACCCCTGCCCACCCAGTGGAAATCATTTCCATTGACTGGGAACAAGGATTGCTCTGATTGTCCTGGGGTTCAAGAGTGGTGCTGTGGGACTTGTCACCAAGTGGCTCTCCAGGTCTTGGCCAGGTATCCCTCTGTGCCTTGCCCAGCCCTGGCAAAGCACTGGTCCATCCCCACACCAACATGCAGAGAGGAAAGACAGCACCAAAAGGAATCTTGCAACACTTTACCAGAGTTTTCCAGATAAAGAAAAGAAGTGGGAAAACCTGGGTGGCTGAGGGGGTGCTAAGGAGGTCAGGCTGTGGCTGAGGATGGGGGCAAGAGGAAGGACAGGTACAGAACTTTGCCACTGGGAGATTTTTGCTATCATGACTCAGGTATATTCAGCCTGAGGTTGCAAGAACTGGCCACATCCTCTCCACAGTGGGGTTTCTATTATTCTTTTATGTTTGTTTGGTATCCAGGAGGGTCACAGTGATTTCCACTGTGCAGCCCCTTCACAGAGCCCAGGAGTTTTTCCTAAAGTCATTAGGAATATCTCTTGGCTGATCCAGGCCAACTTTTACTATTATTATTAAGTTATGAAGCAATTCATGAGTTGTCTCTATTATAAACCCCATTTAAATTATTAATAGGGGAATCTGCCTTTTATACATGTTCTCTGTAAACCTTAGGCTCTGGAGGCTTTCTGGTGCTCATTCCATCCAGCTCTCCTCCCTCCATAATTAATGCTGTTCTCTGCATTAACTGCTCCCAAAGACAGCGCTGCAGGGTGCATTCAGTCTTCTTGCCCCTCCCAGGACCAGTATTTTGCCTGGAAATAGTGTGTAGCACAAAAAAATGCAGCATTGAAGTGCAGGAGGCACATGGTAATGAATTCTTGGGATGTTTTCCTATGTGGCTGCTCCCAGACATATTCTGATCTCTGCACAGGGAAAGGTCCTGGGCCCCAGGGCAAAAGCCAAAGGGGACTTGGACAGGGAAATTTCCCTCAGGAAAGGAGTGACCTGGCTCCTCTGGCCCACATGCAAGGGTTTCACCCAGACATTTCTGCCTCCCAACATCCCCTCAGCTCTCGTGCAAGCTCCCAGCTCACGAGGCTGCTCTGAATTTACAAGTGACCTGCAAACAGCCTAGTTAGGGGGGAGGGAGAAATCTCCGGCTGCGGAATCGGACCTGGGTTGCTGCCTCTCAGCACACAGGTCTGTGCAGCAGTGTGTGTCTGGCAGAGGTGCAGGGCTCCCTCCTGCCAATAGCTCTGCTTATCAGGTCAAGCTTTTCCCAGGAGATGTTAGGTGTTTGGGATGTTTTTTCCATGAGGAAGTGCTGATTCACTGTGGCGAGTGCTCACTGAAGCGTATGGTGGTGAACAAGCTCCAGGCAGGTTGTGGGGCAGTGCTTTATGCAAGGCAGGATGATGGTCTCCTGCCAGCCCACATTCCTGTGTTGTTTGTGGTCCTTAAGCTCCTTGGCTTTTGGCTTCAGGTCACTTCTTTGGGGTCTGTGGGATGGCAGGAACCATGGTGCTGGGTGCCGTGACATGTGCCTGGTGTCTGGAACATGCATGACCTCCAGGGCATGGAATCAGACCTTAATCTGCAAGGGCTGTTCGTGCACTTGATTAAACAAATTCCTTCACGCTCATCCTGCACTCCACAAGAGGGACACACAGTGCCTGAAGTGGTGCCAGGATAGGTTACACCCCAGGGTGCCTCCGAGCAGGGGAGGTGATGAAGGAATGGGACCAGCCATGCACAGAGGCTCCCCTGGCTGCTGGGAAGATGCTGAAGTACCTTCCAGCTGGGGATGAAGGGCTGGAACTCTCAGAGTGGAGCAGGGCTGCTGGAGCTGCACTGGACTAAACACAACTCAAGGAGAGGAAACAACAGATGCAGCAGAGGTGGAAGCAGAGTGTGGGGAGGTTCAACCCTGCAGCCTCAGGAGTGAGAGGGGCCCAGTGACAGAGGGGACACTCAGTGTTTGCCAGAACTGCAGCTACAGGAACACCCACGTCCTGAGAAAATGAGCCAAAACCACTTCTGAGCAAGAAGTCTGTTAGCAGAGTGTTTATTTTAACTTGTGTCCCTGCAAAAGGGTTGAAAGTGCCTCAGTTTCCTGAAAGGATGGGAATGTTTGTGTCAGTGGCTCTGCAAACAAAACCCAGATACCAAGAGAAGGGAGGGAGGGTGTTTTGTTTGCACTTCAGGTCTCCCTTAGGACAGGGATTTGGAGGGGCAGGAGCAGAAGGGAAGAAGGGCTCCCTAGGGGTGTAGTGTGGGTACCAGGACCTCGGGCTGGCAGCTCTTGAGTGGTGACAGCACTGCCCCAGCTCTGACACCTGCACAGCTCCCTTATCCCTCCTGCTCAGGGACAATCAAGCCTTGGTCCCTACAGGAGAGCCCTGGCACTTCCCATGGAGGACTGGAGAGGCACAGGGGTGCCATGATTTAAAACCAGTACCCTTCTGGGGATACTGCTGTGTGTTCACAGCATTAATGTAGCATGAAGACTGCCCAGTGACCTGGCAAGGCTGTGTGGCTGTGGCAACAGCTGTGTGCAGCAGCTGCAGGAAATGCTCTCTTTACTAAACAGTTTTTGACCTAATCCACTGACTTCAGAGTCCTCCCCAAAAGATTTTTCAACAGGGCTGTGCAAGCTGAGGCTGGTTGTGCCCAGCAGCTTCCCAACACAGGGCAGGAACATCTCTTCTGCTCGCTCTCCACAACAGGTTGTGCTTTGCTCTCCCTTCCACCACTCTGCACTTGGACAGGGCACAGTGGGGCTCAGGTCTGAAGCTCAATCAAGAGTACATTTTGTTTATTACAGAGATGGACAGAGGAGTGGAAATTCCCCTCTAAGCAGGTGGCAGGACCAAAAGTGACACCTGTGCCATGGTCTGGGGCTGGTCCCTTCTGATCCTGTTGCATTTGCTGCCACATCCCTCCAGCACCCCCTCCCCAGGTGTCTGGACCCCAGCTGCACATTGTGTCTGCAGGTTCCAACACCACCTGTACCCATGCTGACACCTTTACCTGGTCCTTGCAGACAATCCTGGTTGGAGACAGCGGTGTGGGGAAGACATCTCTGTTGGTCCAGTTCGACCAGGGCAAGTTCATTCCTGGCTCCTTCTCTGCCACAGTTGGCATTGGATTTACGGTAAGACCCCAATCCCTGGTCCCTGGGCTATGCACCCAGCCTTGGGGAGCAGCTTTATTTGGGAATCAGAATCCATGAATCTGTGATTCTGAGCAGTGCTGAGCACAAGGAATTGGATAATTTGCTTTGGTGCTGCAGGATGAGGGGCCCAGTTTGGCTGTGTGTTGGCATGCTTTGGACTGCTGGGAGGGATGGAAGATGGACAAGGCTTTGCATCCCAAAGCTCTTGGTGGGGTTGTGTCTGAGTGCAGCCTTTTGCAGCACACACGGAAAACTGCTTTTGGAGCAGCCCTGCTGTGCTGGAGAGATGCCAGCCTGTGTCCTGCCTGTGTCCAGCCCAGGGCTCTCATGAAAAGTCAGGCAGATGGTGACAGTGCTGGGGAAAAGCACTCAGCTGCCATCCAGAGCTATTTGCAGATCTGCCGCAGGGTCTCAAGTGGCTCTGACGTGTGTGTCCCCTCTTCTGGGGGAGCCTGGGACAGGGACAGTGCTTGGGACCTCACCCCAGAGAGACTGTCATCCCTTCAGCATCATGGTAAGGCTGGGGCTCAGCAAGTGGCTGTTACCCATGGGGATGCTATTACCTAGAGGGATTTCTCTCTCTAGTCCAGGCCAAGGAAGCAGGGAAACGTGGTAGCAGTGTGGGAGGTCTGGGGCCAAGTAGCCAAGGGCGTCTGTGGGCAATGGTGAGCCCTGGGCAGGTAGAGGAGGCTCAGCCACACTACTGATCTCCACTGGCTCCCAGCTGCCTTGTTTCTCCTGCAGCAAATGCCGAATGTGTAAGTGATGCTCAGCCAGGTATTTTTTCTGCCCAGGCAAATCCATGAGCTCCAGCATGGTTTGCCATATCCTTCCAGCCCCCTGCCCTGTGAGCTGCAGGAAACCTCAGCCACTTCCAGGAGCTCTGAGTGTCTCCAGCCTCCAGCTCTGGGCACTTTCCTGGCCAAAGAGCATATATCAACTATAAATCCCCTGGCTGAGTCTCAGCATGGTTACAGGACTGGAAATACAGGTTCTATTTCCCGAGGGGAAGAGGAAGTCTTGGCTGGAGTCAGAGCCTGGAGTCAGTGGCCTGGGAAGGTGTGGAGGTGGGTGCTGTGGCAGAGGGCATCTCTGCCATCAGACCTCCTGTGGCTTTCACCCAGTGAGAAGTGATTGGCACAGCTCTGCACTTAAGCCCTGCACCCCTGAATCCCAGTGGCATGAGCAGGGATGGGGGTTGCCCCGATGTCAGCCCTGGCATGGGGCAGATGGGCTGGGTACGCCGGAGGAAACAGAGGAGACGGAGCTCAAGGCTCCTGTCTGTGGAGCGGTGCCTGTAAGGCTGAAGACCTTGGGCAGCTGCAGTGTGTGGACCTAGACAGGGTTTTACAGAGTGAGTTTTTGGGTACTACAACATCCCTATCTGTCTCCAGGGACTTCTCCTGCATTCCCATGTTTAAGCTTTTCCCAAATGAAGTGCACTATGAGCAGGCCCTAATGGCTGATGTAGGATGTGGAGGGGCTGTGAGCAGCCAGGGGGGCAGGAGGCCTGGCAGCCGTCCTGGGTGAGATGCAGGAACAGCCTCGGCACAGTGTGGCTTCCGGCTAACGGCTGCTGCTCCTGCTTCCCTCCCGGCTTCGCTGCACCGCGGTGCTCACCCAGCTCAGCCCCACTGGGGCTGCAGCAGATGGGGCAAACCCCCCAGCCTGGGGTGGGCTGGTGGGGTGGGAGTGGGAGCTGCCATCCCCACTGTCCCCGAGTGGCAGGGTGGGATTTGGCAGCACGGGGGTCTCCATCCCCACACTCCGTGGGAGACAGGGATCTGTTTATTTGTGGGGCAAGCAGTTCCTCCTCTCCCCTCCTATGTGCGCGGAGGGATGTGCTGGTGCTCTGGCCGCCACCCGGTGCAGCTCAGTCCCTGGCAAACCCAAGCACCTCGGGGTCCACCCCTCAGCCTCTTCTTCCTCATCCCGTGGCCGAGCTGGGCACGGAGGCGGCCGGGGCATAGCCTCGGGGGCGGCATTGGCCAGGGAGGAGTAGGAGGAAGAGGAGGAGGAAGGCGGGTGGGGCCGCGGCGTCGGGACTTGGCGGCTCCGCTCGAACGCGGCATGAGCGGCCCCGGTGGGGCGGCGGAGAGCGGGACCCCGCCGGCGGGGAGCGAGGAACCCCCGGCGGGGAGCGGGACTCCCCCAGCGGGGAGCGGGGAACCCCCAACAGGCAGAGGGGAACCCCCGACAAACAGAGGGGAACCTCCGACAGGCAGAGGGGAACCCCCGGCGCTGCCCCGGGACTACGAGCTGACTGGCAAGGTGGGAGACAGCGCGGGATGAGAAGGGATGGACCCCCCAAGCCCTGCCGGGAGTGGAGGTTTGGGTCCGTCCACCGACCAGGGGAAGACCGGGAGGGGCCCGGGGGATTGTTCCGGGGGCCGCCCCGCTGCCTCCGCTGCTGATGCCATCGCGCCCAGGAAGCGGCCGCGAGATGGGGAAGGAGAGGAAGGCGGCAGCCCCAGCTGAACCCCACCAGACCTTGCCGTCCCTGCCCTGGGAGTCCCCAGATCTAGCAGGTGTGGGGATGGGCGTCTGCCTCCCCAGGAGGTGGAGATAGGGGGTTCCTGCCCCGGGGGAGGTCTGTGCTCCGGGGGTGTCCTTGCCCGGCAGCGGCAAATGGGAGGGACCGGCCGCAGGAAAAAGGCTTTGGGGGAACTCCCCTGGCGGGGTGGGCACAGACGAGCTCTGCCCCCTGAAAGCCCGTCCTGCCCTGCTCCGGGCAAGGAACTGCTGCCAATCGAGCAGCGGTGCCCACCATGACACAGGGCAGGGGAAGCAGGACTTCATCCAGCCCGTCGCAGCACTCCAAGGGCTCCAAGGAGGGAGCAGTGTGAGTGCCCTGGAGCCAGTACAAGGCCCCCCCTCACCCAACCCGCAGCCTCCCGCCTTGTGAATGCATCTGTACCCCTGCCAGGCCTCGGGGTGGAAACCGTCCTCCCTGAGTGCTCCCCTCTTCCCCATCCCGGCTCGGGTGAGGGCTTCCCCAGGAAGCACCTTCCTCTTCCTGGCAGCTCAGGGAAGGCACAGGACTCATGAACCTTTTACCCAAAAAATGTAATATGCAGCCCCAGGCTGAGCTCAGCACCCACGGTGTCAGCCCCAACACCTCCTGCTGCTTTGCTGGGCCGGCTCTCAAAGTGGTTCTGCATGCTGCCACTTTCCCTAAACCACTTTTATTCCTTTGCCTTTATCCTCTCTGCTCTGACTCATCTCAGTGGAGGGAAATTTTTGTGTTCGAGGGAGGAAATAAGTTTCCAGCTCGGTCAGGAGTGAGGTCGAGGCAGAAAGGAGGGTGTTCCCAGCTGCCCTCCAATCTCAGGGAAGGACAGGACCAACAAAGTGAGTTGGCAGTGGGCAGAGCATTTCCAGTACCCGGCTCTGGCATTTGCTGTGCCATCTCTGTGGAAGGTGGTTGTGGCTCACTGTGTTTGTCTGTCCCAGAGGCAGCAGGTCTGCAGGTGTTTGCACTGCAGGCTCCAGCATCCTAGCAGAGTGAGCATGGGGGGATGGACTTTTTTTGCTGGAGTCCTGCTCACTGCCATTTTTCGTCAGGGGACAGATGCAGTCAGCATTAGGTTAATGATTGCTGGGCAGGAACAGGCTGCTGCAGGTGAGCAGGAAGAGCACAGCATTGGGAAAGGCTGTGATTGCGGAGCCCAGCATCCGTCCTGGCTGCTGCCTGCCTGTGTCCGGCGGTGCTGGAGTGGCCGGGGAACCCGGGCTGAGCCTGTTTGCTTAGCAGGAGGGGAAAAGGCACTGTGTTTACTTTGGTGTCTGCAGCAGGCAGGGCCCTGTGCACCCACAGAGAGAGAGTCCCGGACACGAGGGGTTTGCCCAAGCCATGCATCAGCCTTTGGGCTGGGCACAGGCAGGGCAGGGGCTAAGTGTGGGTGGAGGTGGCTCCATGGATCTGGAAGCTACTGCTGGTTCTCTGGGAGCCTCCTGGCTAGGAAACTTCTCTTCTTGCTTTGGTACCTGCCTTCCCACCAGGTCTCATCCTCTGCTCTCCCTCTCTTCCATGGCTGTGGGCTGCTCTCCTGCTCTGGGGCACCACTTGGCTGCCCCCTTGGGGGTCCCATCCTACTCTGAGCTCCCACGAGGCTCCCTAAACCCAGCAGGACCAGCCAAGGGGAAAGAAACAAACAGACAGAAGGGACTAGGATGGAGGCTCAGCACCACTCAGGGGTGCTGCTCCCTCCTCGTCCCGCTGACACCTCTCCCTGCACACATCTTGCAGGTGATGTTACTTGGAGACTCGGGCGTGGGGAAAACCTGCTTCCTGCTCCAGTTCAAAGAAGGGGCCTTTCTCTCCGGGACGTTCATAGCCACCGTGGGCATAGATTTCCGGGTGAGACCACCATGGCTGCCAGCCCCTCGCCTCCCCCGACCTGCACCTCAGCCATAACGGGGTGCTGGGAAGGGGGAACTGGAGGTTTCCAGCCTCTGCACCCCAAATAATCTCCCAACCAGCAGCAGGTGCTTGCTGAAACACTGGGAGAGCAGTAGCAGACAGAAGAGTCCACTGGTAGTGTCTTCTCTTGCCTTTAGATCAGCAAACAGACAGGGTTTGGCTCATCCCACCTGGGTGTGATGGGTGTCCAGAATGTTCCACCAGCCGGGCTGGGGCCAAAGGCTGGTGGGGACAGACAGGGGTTGCTGTAATTTTGTGCCTTGAAATGTACTGAAATGGGCTGCTGAGTAAGATCACCAAATCCTGTTTAAATGCCTGTGCTGCTTTCTGCTTGCCAAATTTCAGCTGCAGGGTCTCTCTCCAGGTGCTTGAGGAGGCAGAGCTGTTTGCAACACAGGGCAGAGCAACCTTTCAGCAGGCTGGAAGTCACAGGGCTGTCTTTGGGCAGGGCTCTGCCTGCAACATCCGACATGTGTCAAGTGTGGTTGGTGCTTCCTCTGCACCCACAGCTGCAGCTGCTCCAGTTTCCCGCCTTGCAGTGGAACCGGGGGCTTGATGAACAGGGCCTGAGGGAGAGAGAGGGCTGTGGGTTTGCTTTGGAGAGGTTGTGAGGCCTGTCCTTCTGAAAAAGTCATGAAAGAAGGAAAATCTCCTGTGTCCCTCTGCTGGGCTCAGTGCTGATGTCTCTGGGGTTGTTGACAGCCCATAGGTACCTGCTTTGCCTCATGCAAGCATCTCCTCCAGCAGCTCATGGCTCACTAGTGGTAGGAAATCTGCAGAGTTTCCTAGGGCACGTTTTTGTTTTATCCATCCCATTTGCTCAAATTTTGTCTTCTCCACATGGGCTGAATTTCCATTTCAAACAATTCCAGGCAACCAAATTATTTATAGGGGTCTTCTCTTTTCAGATTCATCCCTCCAACTATGATTCTTTAAGAGTCTTAAAATAGCTTTTCAGTAACTTCTGGTTTTCTTTCTTCTGGCCTCTGGAGAGAAGTCCTTGAGCTTCCAAGTTGGGTAGAGCAGTTGCTTAAGCCCTGATAGCTGCCTTCCCTGCTCAGATGGAAATGCCTCTTCCCTTTCCCAGTCCCAGCCCAGCTGCCTATCTGCAAACTGTCTTGACCCAGGAGATTTCCTTCTGTCACACTGGGTAAAGCTGTGTGCTACATTCAACCCCCCAGCTCAGTGTTTGCAATCACGTGTAAGGACCAAGCAAGGCTCCCACTAACAAGGAAGCCTGAGCAGGACACCCAGACCACCCCCTGCTACTGCTTGTAGCATCCAAAGACCTTAAATTGCTGTAATAGCCCAGATTTTTGGCACAGAGCTGGTTACTCCAGCACATGAAGCAGAGTAATCCCGGCAGACTAGTCAGGGATTTTTGGTATTATAAAAGCACACCAAAGTGTTATTAATAAATGCACGTTCGTGTGTAGTTCATCCAGACCTCCCCACTCCCTTGCTCTGCCGCACTTCCCTGGCCACGCGGGCAGGGCTGCTGCAATCCCGGAGCTTTCCAGCAGGAGACAGAGTGGGTCGGTGTCCCTGGGATTTGCAGGAGTTGGCATAATTAGCTGGCTTGATAGCGGGCTCGAGAGCCACAGAACAGGGTGCTGGGTGCAGGCAAGGCACTGAATCCAAAGCAGGCTGGGATCTTGCTGTCCTGTTTCTGCTGGTTTTGCTCTTTTCCATCCTGGAAAGAGAGGTTGCTGCCCTGGGGTGTCCCTGTAGCTGCCAAGAAAGTAGGATCAGGCTTTGCAGCAATGAGGCTTCAACATCCAGCCCCATGGGCAGCCTGGCTTCATACTACGGGCCAGGAAAGAGCAGCTGAGGGGCTGGGGAGTGCCAGCTCTGCACCAAGGCTGGTTGGCACATGTGCCAAGACATGCTTCGAGCTGATAAATGTGCTCTCCTCTTCTTCTGCAGAACAAAGTGGTGGCTGTGGATGGTGTGAAGGTGAAGTTGCAGGTGAGTTTTGGGAAGGGGGAAGCAATTCCCAGCAACATTGCTGGGAATTTCCCCCAGGCTGAGCACGGTGGTCTGTCATAGAGGCATCCCCAGCTAGGGGGAGGGTTCACCTCCCTGCTCTCACCTTGGTGGCTTCTTGGCAGATCTGGGACACGGCAGGACAGGAGCGGTTCCGCAGCGTCACCCATGCCTACTACAGGGATGCCCAAGGTGGGTCTGGAGTCTGGTAGGGATAGGGGGACTGCCTGGAGTGCATCCCTGCAGAGTGGCAATGCCTCTGCCTCTTCCCCTCCAGCTCTGCTCCTGCTCTACGATATCACCAGCAAGATGTCGTTTGACAACATCCGCGTGAGTCCCCCCATTGGGTCAGGAGTGGGTTTCTCTTCAGGGACTGGGGTCGTCGGTGCCCTGTTTGGCTGGCTGGGTGTTTAGGGCATTTGGGAGCCTGTTTTACACGTAAGTGCAAGCTGGTTCGGCCATACCCAGCCAGCCAGAAGCTTGTCTCAGGACACCTGTCTGGGTCCTGCATGGCTGGGTGAGTTTTGTCCAGGGACATGGTAAATGCCTGGAGGGAGAAAATGCTGTTTGGGAAGGATGTGAACAACTGTAGGCTTGGGCTGTAGCCAGGGGACAGGGCGTTTTCAGAGCTGTTTGGCTTTGATGCTGGAATAGTTCCTGTGCCAACAAAACAGCCATTATCCCTGTCCTTGTGGGGTGGTGTGAGGGCTGAGGGGAGGCACAAGATTATGGTGAAGGTGTGAGCGTTGAGAAGGGAGGAACAGGGGTACCATGGGGCTGTGAGGGCTGATACAGGAGGGACAGGGGCACCCCACATCCCGACATAGCCCTGTTGTCCCGCAGGCCTGGCTGACAGAGATCCATGAGTATGCCCAGAAGGACGTGGTCATCATGCTGCTGGGCAATAAGGTGTGTGCAGGGTCCCACTTCACACTGTGCTTTGCCATGTGGTGCTGTGCCATGCCCTGGCCATCCCCATGGCTGGGCAGGGATGGGGCTCAATGGGCTCTGCCTCCCAGCTGTGTGCACCCTCCCTTCACCCTCCGCTGCGTTCTGCTGCTTTGTGGGCTCAGCCAGTCCCAGAGGTGGCCAGTGCTCCCGGCAGCCAGTGGGGGGCAGCACGAGGCTGAGGCTCCCGGTGTGGGATGCTCCCAGTATGGGATGCTGCTGGGTATGGGATGCCCACTCAGGCCGGGACGCACTCCTGACGCCGAACAAGATCCCAGATTCTCTCCAGGGGTCCTAGATGCTACTGGGTGCTCAATGCTCAACTGGGTACTGGATGTTGCCCTGGAACTGGATGCCTCTGGGTCCTAGATTATGCTGGGTATTTGATGCCCAGCAGGGTACCAAAGCCTCCATGGGTCCTGGATGCCCCTAGATACTGGATACTGCCACAGATCCTCAGTGTCCCCAGGTCCTGGATGCCCTCTGACCTCATGGATGCCACTAGGTCCCAGATGCCCCACAGATCTCAGACTCTCTGGGCACTGGATGCTCCTGGATCCCTGATGCATCTCATTCCTGCCAGCTCCCTGAGCATTCCACATATGCTTCCCAGATTGCCCAGTGTGCTACCTGGCCTGGTATGTGGTGACATTTTCCTTCCCTTGGCAGGCTGATGTGAGCAGCGAGAGGGTTGTGAGGACAGAGGATGGAGCATCGCTGGCCAGGGTGAGCCATGCTGGGGTCTAACCCAACTGCAGCCTGCCCACACAATTGCCTCTCACTCAGGGTCCCCACACAGCTGTGCCATCCCCTCTGATGGGTGCCCAGACCTGCCTGGCAGCACAGCAGTCACTTGCACACAAAACCTGGGTCAAGGCAGGGAGGGGATGGCCCCCAAGACTTGGCCAGGTCACAGGGGTGATTCAGAAGGGCAGGAGGGCATTCTGGAGCTAGCCACTGATGGGGTCGTGCTGCCCTTGCAGGAATATGGGGTGCCTTTCATGGAGACAAGTGCCAAGACAGGCATGAACGTGGAGCTGGCCTTCCTGGCCATTGCCAAGTGAGTACCTCGGGCCAGGGAATTGAGCAAGGGAGGTGTCCCCTGCAGCCCCACCACCTCTCACACCAGCACTTGAGTGGGTGTGTGTAGGTAACATGGCCCCACCACTCCAGGGAGCTGAAGCAGCGCGCGATGCAGCCGCTGGATGAGCCCCGCTTCCAGATCCACGACTACATCGAGTCACAGAAGAAGAAATCCAGCTGCTGTGTCTTCTCCTGAGAGTGGCTGGGAGGAGCTGGCAGCCACGGGGGCACAGGCAGGAGACAAGAGAGGGGCCCAGTCCTGCCCTCGAGCACCTGAGGGAACCAGGCTCTGGCAAGCCAAGGTGGATGGGACAATACAGCGGAGCAGAGTGCATGAGGAGGGCCCATGCTCCAGTTCCAGGGTGCAGGGACCAGACCCTGCTGCCCTGTGGAGCAATGCTTGGAGCTTGCTGTGTGCCACTGTGGAAGTCACTGTGGGGACTGCCAACCTGGCCAGCGAGCCATGGTGACTCTTCCATCATCTGAGCAGGCTGCAGGACACAGCTGCACACCCCTCTCTGAGGGACCCCTGGAGTGGCTGGAGGGGCAGTGTGTGTGCCACAGATGCAGCCCCCAGACCTCTCCTCCCTTGCATTCACCCCTGCTCTCTGTTTGGCTCCTGTCCGACTGGAAGGGCCTGATCCAGGCCCTGCATCTCTGGTGTTGCCAGTCTCTGGCTTCCCTCCAAGGATCCTCTGCTCTGCCCCCCAGGCTGCCCCACACCCCAGCGCTCACGCTCAACTGTGGCTCCTCTCTGCTGCAGTTGCTGCCTTTGGCTTTTATCCTCCTTCCACCATGAGGGCAGTGATGTCCTCATTGTATCACTGCTCAGGGGAAGGGCTGGGATGGGGAAGGGTCCAGCCAAACCTGCTCCCTGCCCACACAGCTGTCACATAAAATAAAACCTGGGTGATGCTTGGGGCATTTCTAGTGCACATAGCAATCTGGAAAAACTTTATTTTCCCCATCTTGTAGCCATGGGAATTAGAAGATTTTTTTTTTAAATTAGAAAACCCTTTTTGTTTTCATTCCCTCCAAACTAAACCATCTCCAGCCTCACGTAGGAGATGCTCACTGTGGCCTGGGGTGATGCTCCAGCCCTGGTGGCTTCCAGGCTGGGCTGGGTTTCTCTCCCATTGCTGCCCATGTAATGCAACTACTCCTTCCTGCTGCTGGCAAATAGCAGCTGGAACCCACTCTCTGGAGAGCAGATTCCTAAGATCCTTCAGCCAACAAATGCTACTCTGTTGGGCATCAGCATGGCACAGGGTCAAGGCTTGACTTCCATGTTGCTGCACATCCCTGGTGATCAGCCCAGCACTGCTGACCCCTCCAGCAAACTGCCTGCTCCCCTGAGCACTATCCAGGGAGGTCAGATGGTGAATATTTGGTTCTGTAGCTGAAGCACGGAAGCAAAGAGCAGCTGTGGAGGGCATGGCACTGCTGCACGTAGGAGTTGGGGACTGTCCAGCACATCTGTCCCTGCCAGCATCTTCCCTGGCCCTGCGCCTGAGCTGCTCATCTCTTACCTGACCCAGTGCCTCCTTTGCCTCTGCTCTGCTCCTGGGTCTCTCTTTGCAAGTTTGCAGATTAAAGATGGGTATTTTTGAGGCTTTGCATCTGTCTGGTTGTTTATTGCATGAGAAATCCCTGCCCTGGGTCTGCAACGTGGGAGGCTGCTGCACACAGGGGCTGCAGAGCAGCAGGGCTGGGGGGCCATGGGAGCAGCCATGGGGAGGGGGAAGCACCCACGGCCCCTTCCTCCCTGCCGGGGCTTTCATTGCACATTTCAGACAGTCCAAAGGTGAGAGGGGAAGAGTAAACATGGCCTGTTAAATTAAAACCAACCTCCTCCCCTGCTGTTCTCATGGTGCGGAGTCCAGCATTCCCCAAATAACTCTGTCTTCCCACCAATGGCATTGCTGCTGCCGCTTGGCTGATGTCTGCAAAAAATGCTGGATGGCTTCAACACAAACAGACGTTGGCTCTTTTCTTTCCCCCCCTCCAGCCTGAGCTCCTTTAACGTCACACCAAGATGCAAAGGGCAGGAGGCAGCTGGGACGCAACAGTCCTGCCTGTGCCCTGCCATCCCGCGGGCACTGCCAGACCCCAAAGCAGCTCCAGCTGTTTCCTTTGCTGCTGCCTTTCCTCCTTATCATGGTCCCATGCTCTAACCAGCCCTGCTGGAGCTGGGGTTTTGTTTCCTGACTTAGGGTAGTGCACCTCCATCTCCCCCCAAACCTGCACACTCAGGCTGTGCTGCCTACAACCCCCTGGCCAAGGGGAGGGCTGTGGCACGGATGAGATAGATCCCCCCAGCCTGGGACGATACCACAACATGCTTGCCCTGGTTTTCCTCTCCACAGCCATCTGCCTCTGGCCGCCGTGGGATTCCTCTGTGCAGCTTTTCTCAGGGACAAGCGGCTGTGGACGAATGCTCAGTGGAGTGGAGGAAACAAATGAGCCCACTCTCTGCTCCCAGTTGGGTCCCATGGAGCTGGAGCACGGTCATCCCCAGCACATGGGGGGTTCTTCAGCTTCAGCAGGGGTGTGGAGTAGAGCCCCCTGTGAGGGACGTGTCCCATGGCATGCAGCTGTCCCCTCCTTGCTTGCCTGGCTGCAGCTCCATGAAATGTGATCCCAGCTGTTCTGAGGACCTTTGGCCAGGTGGAACTGCAGCCAGGCCCAGCAGTAGGGGACACCAATGGTACCTCCGTGCCAGCCTCCCTGTGACAATCCCAGGAACCAGCTCTGCCTGGCACCAGCAGTCCTGCTGCAGTGTTGGAACAGCCCAGGCTCGCTGCTGCCTTCCTCTGCCCTCGCTGACCCCAAACCCCAGGATCCCACACGCTCATAACCCCCTGCAGCCGCTTCTGCTTCCCAGCCCACGATCAGACAACACGGAGCCAGAGCAGTGCAAACCCCCCGGGCTTCCCTCCATCCTCCCACCTCCCAGGCCCCAGCCCCACGGTGCCGAGCAGGAGTCAGAGGCTGTTGGGGGAGTGGGGCTGCTCTCCATTTCCCCCGCACAGCGGGTTACCGGCCAGCCCGGCCTCCCTGGCCGTTTCAACACGCGGTTTCGGTTTGGGGTTTTTATCTCGCTCTGAGCATCCCTCCAGCCTTCCGTCTCGGTGCAGCCCTGGGGCCCGCAGCGGCCTTCGAGGACTGGGCAAGAAGATGGGGTGGACGTGCCCCGAGTGGACAAGGTGTGCCATCGAGGATGTACGAGGGCAGCGGGGAGCGCCCTGCCAGTCTCCAGCCACTCGAGGGAGTGGGCAGAGCCGATCCATAGTGGAGGGAGCTCAGCGGCGAGAGGGGGCTGCTGCCGCGGTGGGTCCGGGTGGCTGGAAGGGAAAGGCAGAGGCGGCCACGGGGGAGCGGCCAGGCTTCCACGGGGGACCAGTCGGACCCAACGGGGAGCTGCTCGGCCCCACGGAAGATCGGTCCGGCTTCCACGGGGGAGTGGTCGGATCCCAAAGAGGAGCGGCCGTACACCACAGGGAGCCGCCCAGCCCCCCTGGAGAGAGGCTCGACCCCAAGGGGGATTGGTCCGGCTCCCACGGGGGAGCGTTCGGACCCCACAGGGAGCCGCCCAGCCCCACTGGAGAGAGGCTCGGCCCCACGGAGGATCGGTCCGGCTTCCACGGGGGAGCGGTCGGACGCCACGGGGAGCCGCCCAGCCCCACGGGGAGCTGCCCAGCCCCACGGGGAGCGGCCGGAACCCCCCGCTGGCGGCAGGACCCAGCGACGCCGCGCCCGGGACGCCCCACCGGGGCAAGGAACATTTGCATACCCTGTGCAATTTTGCATATCCTATGGAATTTGCATATCCACACCTTAATGTTTGCATGGCCACGCCCCTCATCTATCCTTATTTGGCGGCCATCCCTCCCGTCCCGCTCTCCGATTGGCCGCTCCGCGCCCCGTGCCCCGCCCCCCTATATAAGGCTGCGGCACGGCAGAGGCCGCGCAGTTCGCTGAGCGCGGGCGGCGGGACGGGCGGTCACAGCTCCGCCCGCTCTCCCCGCCATGAGCAGCGGCGCGGGCCCCGCCGCCCGGCTGTGCCGCCTGGAGCGCGGCCCGGACGGGTACGGCTTTCACCTGCACGGCGAGAAGGGCAAGCCGGGTCAGTTCATCCGGCTGGTGGAGGCGGGCTCGCCGGCCGAGCGCTCGGGGCTGCGGGCCGGGGACCGGCTGCTGGAGGTGGATGGCGAGAACGTGGAGCGGGAGAGCCATCAGCAGGTGGTAGAGCGGATCCGCGCCGCCGCTGGCGCCGTCAGCCTCCTCGTCGTGGACTCGGCGGCCGATGAGCAGCTGTCGAAGCGGGGCGCGCCGGGTGCCGAACCCCCGGTGGTCGGTGGGCAGGCGGCCCCGGTGCCGGCGGAGCCCGCGGCGCAGGAGCCCAGCGGCGGCAACCAGAGGGTAAAGCGGGGACTGGGGCTTGGAAAAGTTTCCTGGGAGGGGATTGGTGTCCGAGGAGGAGGGGTCGGACCTCCCGCGACCGGCCCCGGTCGTCACCTTCCAGCCGAGCGAGCGCATCTTCCGTGGCCTCTCCCTGGCACCGTATTTGGTTTCGATCTTGATTCTTTTTCTTTTTTTGCCTTGCTCACCTCGCGGCTCCCCAGGAGCCCCGGGCCCTACCACGCCCGGCTGCTTTGCCTTTTTTATTGTAATTTTTTTTTCCTTAATGCTCTTCTTTCCCAGCCGTGCCAGGGGCAGGCGGGCACACCGGGCTGGTTGGACCCATAACCGAGCAGCCTGTTGTGTCCTGGAGCCTTTCGTCCCGTCCTGATGCTGCAGGGCCGGTAAAACGGGGTGAGGAAAGCGACAGGGTGAGCTTTGACGTGTAGGTGAGCCCAGGGCTGGGCTGAGGGTGGCTGGCATTAACCCACCCCAAAATACAACAAAAAACCTGTTGCAGACAGTGTTTTTACAGGCTGTGACTGCAGGTGTTGGTGGCAGTTACTCCTGCCCGGAATGTGTCCGGTCTCCACTGTGGAGTGAAAACAGTGGAGCCCTTCCCTGGCTGGAGGACTCATTCTGACTGTTGGACCCCCTGTACAGATACTTCCTAACTCAGGAATGTTGGCCTTAAGTGCGTGTGGGAGTTAGCAGTTGCACAAACAAAGTGATGTAGAAAGGTGAGGAATTGAGAAATAGCTGACCTTTCCTGCCCAGAGCCGTTCCTAAGAAACGGTGCGGGAGATAATACTGGTTTTTATTTACCCAGCAAAGATGTGTTTGTTGTGACAACAGAGATGTGGATGGTCTTCCTGGGAAGCAGTCTCCTGGTGTTCCCAGGGTGGGGAACCTCCTGGGGAGATCTTATGACCCGTTCCCAGAGAGGCTGGTGCAAAGAGCCTTCCCAGTGTGGACACCGAGTCCCAGGCAGACTTTGGTGCCTCGCTGAGCTGTTGTCACGTAGGGTTTTGCTTAGGACCAGGTGGTTTTGAGTTGTGTCTCCTGTTGGACTTTAGCCTTGTGCCAGCTGCCTGTTGCCCCTGGTCGGGGCTGCAGGCATACCTCTCATCCCTTCACTACTCCAGCACCTCCGTGATGGGCATATTCAGGTGGGAACAGCCAGGCTCTGCCCTTGTGCTGCTCCTCTTTCTCGCTGTCCCCTGTGTCATCGCTTGTCCTCTGGCTCCGTGCCGGGCTGTGGTGCTGCCCCATGCAGGGGGAGCATGTCCGGTCTCCCTTATGTCACAGTTCCAGCGCTCCCTCAGGGCCAGCGAGACCGTCTGTGCTGTACTTTCCACTCCCAGACCTCTTTATATGCTGGGAAAAATAAAAAGGATGTAGTTAATGCAGCTTGGATGAGCCCCTACCAGGCTTGGGGGGGCTGAGGATGTGGGGAACAGAGCCCTGACATGCTGTGGGGTGGCTGCCTGCTTGCTCTGTTGGCCAGAGTGATGGAAAGGGCATGGGAAGCTGGAGATGCCCCACAAGCTTTTGGGGGACAGCTCCAGCTGGAGATGCTTTGGGGGGATAGTCCCAGCTGGAGATGCCCCATGGGCTTTGTGGAAACAGTCTTAGTTGGAGATTTCTGACAGTCTTAGGGAGCAGGCTTGGGGCACAGCTCGTGCACAGTTACTACTGGCAGTTTCTCCCTTCACAAGAGCAGGAAGCAGGTGACGTGGGTGACATGGGGTGACATTACCACAAGGCCCTGGACGGTTTCTCAACAGGTATCAGCAGGAAATCTTGCGGCTGAGGGCAGGGCCTGAAGGAAAAGGCAAGTGGGTTTGGAGACGTCGCCCCGGCCAGGCACCTGAGCAGGGTGGGAAGATGCCGGGTGGGATGCCGAGCCAAGCCGGAACAGGCAGGAAGGGATTTCTCTCTGGCATCCCAGGAACACACTGTCGTGCCTGTTCTCTGGCCACTGGCAGGCAACCGGTGCTGGCCACCCCATCCCCCCTGCAGCCCCATCCCCTCTGCTGCCCCGTCCCCCCTGCTGCCCCATCCCCGCACTCTGGTGGGGGGGATTCCCACGGATCACTGGGGAAGCAGGAGATTGCACATGTCAGAGTCCTGTTTGCTTTATTGGGCTGGACTTGCTTTTATTTGCTTAATGAGCCTGGAGACACTTGGGAGCTGGGAGAGCTGCCTCTGGTGACTGACTGTTTAACATCCACCACCCTCCAGCAGAATCCATCCTCTCTCCAAACCCTGCTGTGTCCTACATGAATGGGACCCCTTTGTACCAGGAGGCTTGAACACCCCCACAGCTCCCAGTGCTGGGCACTGGTTGAGGAAATTTTGAGGGGATCATCATGGGATTCCTTTTCATTCCCATAAAACCCTGGGTGTGCAAATCCCCCTGGTGCTGGGGTGGAGGTTTTCAGCCTCCCTGGGGAGCTGATCTGTGCACCCCTGTCTGTGGTGCTGAGCGAGCATGGTGACAGTGTTGCACCCCTGAAGCCAGCCCGGTTTCCTGAGGCCCTGTGCTGTGGGGGTGTCCCCAGCGAGAACTGTGACAGTTCATCCACCTTCTCCTTGTGTTTCTGAAGGCTTCAGCTTCTCAGGAGTATCTTGAGAAAGTTTCATGCAAACCACACAGTGTTCATAGGACAGCACCAGGTGCTGCCAGCCCAGTGCCCTGGCATGGGCTGGGACTGCTTGTACCAGGGCAAGGAATTTACTACCAGCCCTGGGCCACCCTCTTGCAAATTCTATGCTAAATTAGAGCCCTCCCTGCCAGCAAGGCTCATCCTTCCTTGTAAAATCTGGGTGAGCCTCCCAGGGCTGGGTTTTGGGGTGTAACGGGGAGCATTTCCACTGCATTGGGAGCCTTGCACTGGGGGTAGCTGGTATTTAATTAGGAAATGAATTAAATTTCCTCTCAAGGCAGCTGCATGAAAAGCAGCTCCAGTCAAACAGGACGTGACAGGGATGCTGCGAGGAGGCTGCTTTGCATCCCCTTTGTATGCAGCCCGAATGTGTGCGCCAGATTTCGAAACCCGTGTGAATTTGCTGGCCCAGGCGTCCTCGAGCTGTTGTGTTTCTCTTTGAGTAACTGAGAATTGTGCTGCTGCCGATGGGCTTGCTGCTGCTTCTAGGGCTGTGGGGAATTTCCTGTGACTTGGGGCTTCAAAAGCTGTCCTGAAATTGCTGGTGAGAGGCTGGGAGATGGGGAGCAGGTCCCAATACACTGTGCAGTTGGGGTTCCCGTGATCCTGGGACTGCTGGTCCTGCCAGGTGGCTGAAGGTGCTGCGGATGGATGGTCCAGTACACTCCTGGAGGGAGAAGCACATGCTCCAAATCCTGTTCCAGGAATGCATTGCTGCAAACCTCCCCATCCCAAGTGGGCAACTCTGCAGATATGTCCCTCTGCCACCCCTCGGTGTAGAGGAGAGGGGTGGCACAGGATGCCCGTGCTGGGGGCTGAGTCCGGCTTCCCCCACCTCCCTCCCCACCGGAGGTTGCAATTGTTTTAACAAGGCTCTGCCGGCTAATCCTTGACGGGAGGGCTGCTGGTCTTGGAGGAGAGGATGCAGCAGCTTATCGAAATTAGGGGCATTTCCGCTGTCCTGCTGCCCAGCTCCATAGCCATGGGGCTTTTCCCCATTCTGGGTGCTGACCCCAAACCCTCTCTCCTCAAGTTGCTCAGCGCAAGGGGGACTTTGGGGCTGGAAGGATGCCCTTCCACGGGATGCTCAACCCTTGGATGGGCAGGATATGGCTGCTAGAGGATCAGATGCTTGTGTTTTCCTCTCCAGGAGGCAGAATGGTGGCTGCCTTATTTCTGCTGGCACTGGGGATTTGGGGAGGGCGCGGGCAGCCTGGCACACTGGGATGGAGGAGCTGCTGGTCGCTGGTGGAGGGATGCTGGGGAGCTGGGTCATGGCCTGGCCAGGCTGCCCTCACACTGAGTGCTCCTGCCTTGGCCAGCTGCCTCTGAGGGATCAGTGCCTCCCCGTCCCCCTGTCCTGAGGCATCTCTCCACCCTGCAGGACTTCCCACCTCCTCCCAACCCCTCAAAATTCACAGCACCAGCATCTCAGAGAGCCCAGGCTGCCAGGGCTTTGTTGGTATGGGTGGGAGTGAAGTCCTCCCTCCTCCTCCTCCTTGCCTGGGAGCACTGCCAGCACCGCTTGCCGGGTGCTCCCTCTGGCTTTGTCCTGAGCTATTGGCGTGGAGCAACCCCACAGTGCTGCCAAGGGCACCAGGAGCGTGGGTGCTCCGGAGCCTGACCCCCCTGCTCGGGGTCAGGCTAGGGCAGAGACCCGGGGAGTAGCTACCTTCTTCCAGGTTCCACTAGCTCCTGCCTTTTGTCCTTATCTTGGATGCAATCTGTCCCCTTCCTTGCTTGGAATCTCTGCCTGGATGGAGGATGCTGCTGCACCCTGTGAACCTGCTGCTCCTGGGCACGGGGCAACCAAAGGGCAGCCCGGGTAAAGTCGAGGGTCACAATCCTCCACCCAGCTGGGGAATCCACAGGCAGGCTGTTGCACTGGGCATTGCCTGTGGAGCTGAGCCAAGTGAGGAGCTGGTCCTGCATGCCAGCACTGAGACATCCCAGGATAACCTTTGCTCCTGGCGGATGCGCTGGGTGTTGCCCTCACTTCCCTTCCCAGGGTGTTGGCAAGCGGTGCCAGAGGAGTAGCTGGCCTTGACCATGAGGGAAGGTGTTGTGCAAGAGGATGGGGCTTTATCGGGGCTTTATCACTGCATTTGGCTCAGCAATTGCAAATGTGTCACCCCGGCTCGTGTGGGACCCTGTGCCACTTTAGTGATCTCAGCTATGCAGTGTCAGCATCCCAGGACCCAGGTTTTCCTGGCTGGGGGCAAAGGGGATTTCTTCATGGCAAGAAGCAGATGTGCTGTGCAGGGGGTAAAGAGCAGCACAGTGCAATTGTGGATGGGAGGGGAAATTCCTGCAGTGCCTGTTCCCAGTGATGCTATGGGTACCAAAGGAGAGAAAATGCTCTCAGAAGAAAGATTAAATATGAAGCCCCTTGGTTAGGAATATGCAAGGAGTTTGAGCAAGGCTTGGCTACTGGGAGAGCCTGACCAAACCCCAAGGGCTGGTGGTCAAGGTGGGATCAAACCATTTTATATATAAATGAGTGGAAGTGGTGTTGGGTACTGGGGTCAGAGCAGTTCTGACAGCACTGTGTGCAGGTGGCTGATTCTTGTTACTTGGTTCCTCTGATGCTTCCCGGGCATCCCACTCTTCACTGGGTGGGCAAAGGCAGTTCTGTGTGCCAGGCTCTCGGGGATGATCCTGCTTCCTGTTGCTCACAGCGTGGGGAGCTTAAAGGGCTTCGTGTGGGCCAGGTTCTTGGCTGTGGCTGCTCCTGTGGGGTTCCCTGGACCCAGCACTGGTGGATCCGCAGGTCAAGGTGAAACCAGGTGCAGATGAGCTGGGTGTTGCCTCCTGGAGAGTTGAACATCCCATGTCGCGCCGCCCCGGTGGAGCTGGTTTCTGTTTTGCAATCCTGGAGGGGTCATGGCGGGGCATTGAGGCGCCTCGGCATCGTGGCTGCTCCTCCATCTGGATTCCAGCTGCCTGCCCAAGCCCTGTGTGCCCCTTCCCTGCTGGCAGTGGCTGTGAGGTGCCCTGGGGTGGGGGATCCCACTGGTCCCATGGCTGGGTAACTGTGGAGGGGGGGCTGCAGCTGGCAAGGGGGTGATGGAAGGGACCTTCTCTGATGGCTAAGACCTCTCTGATAGCCAAGACTTCCCAAGTGGGATGGGGTGGGAGGGGGGTGCTTCCCAGCAACCTGTGCTGTTTTTTCTCCACCTTTGTGGCAGTTGCAATCGTGATCCCAAAAGGAAGACCGTGGTCTGGGGACACACATAATAACATGTTTTCTTCAATGTTTTCCTGCAATTAGTGTTCCCTGCACCTAATTAATTAATTAGAGCCTGGGATCACAGGGTGTTTGGTGTGCTGCATCCCAGCTCGAGGTGTCAGTGGTTGCAGGTGCCACCTGAGGATGGTGTCTCTGCCACCCAAGCAGATGTCTGGGGGTGGGGGTCCTGGTGCTGTCCCTGGGTATTGGGGAGGTCTGGGAGCAGTTTACCCACAGGCTGTCCCCGCTTCAGGAGGAGCTGCGACCTCGGCTGTGCCACATGAAGAAGGGCCCCGATGGCTACGGCTTCAACCTGCACAGTGACAAGAGCCGCCCGGGGCAGTACGTGCGCGCTGTCGATCCCAACTCGCCAGCCGAGGCAGCAGGGCTGGCCCCCCAGGACCGCATCATTGAGGTATGCTGGGGTGGGGAGGGGTCTGAGGGGCGTCCCCTCGAAAAGCTTGGCATTCCCTCACATCCCAGTGCCTGGAGTCAGCTGCTCTTTGCCAGCGAGGTGTGTGGTGTCCCTGGCGCCAGCGGTGACTCACGGCACAGCCTCCCAACCTGCACCAGCCTGCTGGGTCCCACCCAGGGGTGCAGCACTGTGGAGGGTGGGACTGAGTGCTAATTAGCTGGCTGTGGATTAATTAGTGGTAGCACTGTCCCCTGTCCCTGGGATGCCCCCTGGGGTGGGGCAGGCTGGGGACAAAGTGCATGATGGCCCCAAGTTCTGCTGTCAGATGTGAGGAGGGTGGGGATGGGGATAGAGTTTGTGGCAGGTGGGACAATGACCCATGAGGGCAAGGACTGACTGAGCCCCAACCCTGCTGCTCACCAGGGCGTGGGGCTGCTGCCTCTTTTGGGGTGGAGTTTTGGGCTCTCTGGGGACCACAAGGGCTTTGTCTCTTGCTCATGCTGCCCATCTCCTGTGCCAGCCCTGGGTCTATGCCCTGCAGGGTGCTCCCTGCCAGCTTTGCCCATTCGATCCCGTGCTAATCACTCAGAGGAAAATCTGATTTTAATGAGGTTTTCCTGGCTGTGCCACTAATCCCTGCAAGGCTGCAAATGCCTGCAGGGGCTATGGGGTGGCTGTGCTGGGGTTGTGACTGGTAACAAGGCTGGTACCCATGGAGCTGCTGAGGGATGGATGTCCCCTGGCTCCAGTGGTGATGTGGTGTCTTGCCTGCAGGTGAACGGTGTGTGCATGGAGGGCAAGCAGCACAGTGACGTGGTGGCAGCCATCAAAGCAGGCGGTGATGAGACCAGGCTTCTGGTGGTGGACGTCCTCACAGATGAGTTTTTCAAGAAGTGCAAGGTGGTGCCCTCGGAGCAGCACCTGACAGGTGGGCTGGGAGCTGTGCTGCAGCGATGGGGATTTGTGTCATCTCTGTCACCTTTGAGTCACCTTGTCACCAAATCTGGGTGTGCTGGAAGGTGAAGGTCTTATCACCCTGGGGCCAAGCAGTCACCTGGCTTTGGCATCTCCCTGCCTGCCTGTCTGAGGGCCCTGTGCTGGGGTGGTGGGGCTGATGTGGGCAGGTTTATGGCCTTGGGTTGTACTTTGTCAGGGTTTATGGCTTGGGGAGCGAACAGGCATCAGCTGCCCTTTGTTCTGCTCCATGGCCCCCTCCCTGCTGTCATGGTGGTTCCCAGGAGGATGGGGAGGGCTTCTCCACATCACAGATGCCATCATGGGGATGTGCCTGGCAGCATCCTGGCTGCAGGAGGTGGTTGAAAAATGCAGGACCCAGCCAGACCCTGGGCAGTGTTGAGTGAGCACTGGCTACGTGCAACCTTTGCTTGCCCCACATTGATGAGGAGACAAAGCAAACATCTTCACTCAGTGCTCATGTCCTTGTCCCACAGGACCCTTGCCAGAACCAGTTGCCAATGGTGATATAGAGAAGGTAAGAGCCTTGTCTTGCTTCTAACCCTATCCATGCCCATCTCCAGGCAGGTAGCTTCCTATTCAGATGCCCCCTCTGCCACCAGGGTGATGCCACCAGGGACTGCAGTGCTCCCAGGCTGCCACACGTGAGCTGGTGCCACTGGGAAGGGGACTGGGAACTGGTGTCCCTCAGGACGAGGGTTGCTCATGGTGCTGAGTGTCATGGAGATGGCTGCAATGCCTGTTTGCCTCCTCTGTTTTTGCTTCCTGATGCTCCAGGGCTGGGAGCCCTTGTGCTGCTGCAGGGGAGTAGCATCCAGCCCTGCAGCCACCCTCCTCCTCCCACTCCTGCCAAAGCCAGGGCAGTCAGGCCGGGGTTTAATCCTTCCCCGCCCTAGATGGGTAGCGCTGGAGGTATTTATGTGCCTGGAGCTCGCTGGGGATTACGTGTGGGGAGGATGGATTTCATGGACCCCTGGGTGGGACTTGAAACTCCAGGGGCTGTTCTCAAGCCACAGGGCTGAAGCTGTCACTCCCTCCCTGTTTCCCCCAGGAAAACGGCGGAGAGCCACAGTCCAACGCGGTGTCTGAGAGCCCGTCCAGCCCCGCGCCACTGTCCGTGTCCCCCAACTCCAGCGAGACCCACAGCGAGGTAGGGCTGGGAATGCCAGGGGGAGGCAGTGGCTCGAAAGCAGAATCTGGGATGAGCCCCCACTGTGGGGCAGTCCTGGGGAGGGCACAGTGGGGCTGACACAGCTTCTCGCCCCCCAGCCCCACACGCAGGAAGGTGACAAGCGCCATTCAGCATCCGGCTCCCTTCTGGACCTCGACATCCCGCTGGCAGTGGCCAAGGAGCGGGCACACCAGAAGCGCACCAGCAAGAGGGCACCCCAGATGGACTGGAGCAAGAAAAACGAACTGTTCAGCAACCTGTGAAGGCCCCCCAGGGTGGGGTGAGGGTCTGCTGGCCCCTCCCCAGCCTTGCACCCACCTCTCCTGCACCCTCCTCCTCCTCCCTGCCAGGGACTCCCAGCAGGGATGTGGGGCTGCTCCCCATCACCCTGACCCGAGTGCTGGTGCTCAGTGGCCAGTGAGCATCCCTGCAGAGGGGTCCTGGTGGGGGGTTTGGGCTAGAGAGAGACAGGGATGCTGAGGGTGCACCTTCCCAAGAGCCCATGCCCAGCGTGCTCCTCCAGCCCTGCCTGGAAGCCCTGCACACCCTGGTAGGCACAAACAGGTGTATGGGAGGGATCAAGGACTTGGGGTGGCCTGATGTCCAACACTCCTGATCCCTGCTGTTCCTTGGTTCTTCCCCCACCCAAACCCACATCTCCATTTGAGCCACCTCTCACAATTTCCCTTTAACTGCAAACCCCGAGGTTTTTAGTAACTTTTGCCAACCCCCACCTGCCCAGGCACTGACCACAGCCAGGTTGTTTGACCCCTGCCTGGCAAGCTCCGTCCACGATGACCCCCATCCCTTTGCCTCTTCAGCTACAAGGAGGGACAAGGGTGCCCAGCACAGTGAGGAGTCCCCAGCACCCTGCCCTTGGGGCAATTTTGGGAGAGGAGAGGGTGTCCGGAGCCAGTACAGCAAGCAATAATAGTCTCCTTTGCTCCTGCACACTCCTGGAGACAGAGCCGATCAGGGTTTGAATCCAACACTGTTTAATTTAAAAGCTTCTCATAGACTTTTTTTTCTGAGTTTTCCAATCACACCATATTTTTTTTTAAACTGTATTTTGTGGAAATTCTTCCTGTGGATGTTTTGTTTCTGTGTGCTGCAATCAGGTATTGTCATACTGTTGAACTCAAGAGAAATTCTGTTTACTGGAATAAACCTTCCTGACTTCACGTGACTGGTTTAAGCTAAATCCTTCCGGAGCCTGAGGGGGGTGTACAGGCTCATCAGGGGGATTGCTGTGCCCAGGGGCTGAGGGAAGATGCAGATACCATAAGGGACAGTGGGCCTGGTTGGGTGCCCCTCAGCACCTGGTGGGGCCAGGATGGGGGGGTGGGGCAGCACCGGCTGGTCCCAGTGGGGGTTAATGCATTGGGGTGATTAAAGGGCTCTAATCCCCTGGAGAGTGCAGGGGGGAGAGGGCAGTGATGCAAAGCTCTAATCCAGGTCTGCCAGCCAGGCTGGACGGTAGCAAGTCTGTTGGGGGCAACTCCAATCTGCTCCTGGCCCCTCTGGGGGTTTTTGGGATGAGCTTGGGTTGCACCTAGGTAGGGGGATCAGCTGGGAGAGGGGTGCTTGTCCCTTTAAATGAATGGATGTTGCCCTGGGTAGCTCAGCTGGGACAGGCTGGTGACATCACAGCTGCACTGGGCAAAAGGCAGAGCTGTGCCCAGCTTCTGCCTGGCATCTTCACGTCCTCCCCTTCTGCACCCTCTTGTTTGGTGCTCCAAACTCCCAGACAAGTTCTGTTATGTGAGCTGATGGTGGTCACAGAGGTCTGCACCTCAAATGACAACCAAGTGACAAAGTGTCACCACACTTAGAGGGAACGTGCAGGCTGTCACTTCTGAAAGCTGGGGGAGCCCATTCCAATGAACCTCATCTTCTAAAGGTGTCCTCCTTTCCTACCCTCACCCCCTTGCAGCAAGCAGGACACTCCTGCCTGGGATGGGTACAATGCCACAGGCTGGGGCTGCCCATGCAGGGCAGGAATGGGGGCATCCAGTGGGTCCCAGGAGCATCTTTTGCTTGGCCTGGTCAGAGCAGCCAGGGACTGGTTCCCTGTGGGAACACCAGTTGAGCCTTGCTGGGACCACCCCAGCTTGGGGGAGGGTTGAGAGCCGGGACAGACCCAACTTTGTTTTGGGTTGCCAGGCACAGGCTCTTCCCAGCCCCTGTGGAGGCGGGAGAGCGCCGGCGTTGCCGGGGCACCAGGGATGCCAAGCTGGGCACTCGCTGGCTCCGCAGCAACCGGCTGGGCACGAGGAACTGTGACAGGATATCACTGTGCCCCTTTTCCCTGGCACCAGAGGTTAAAATTATTTTTCCCACCTTGGTCAGTTTTTTAGGGGAGCAAATCCCAGCTCAGCTAGATCTCTCCTCCCAGTCTGGCTCTGCTCCTCTGGCACAGGGATGAAACGCTCCACGGAAGGAGCACAGAGCCAGCAGTTCACCCAGCAGGTTCTGCAAATCTTGTTCTGGAGGACAAAATCCATTCCTGCCTGCAGCAGGTGACAAAGAGCAGGAGGATTAGTAGCCCTTGTCATGGTAATCCCAGCGGGAAGCAGAGCTGCTCTTCACTTTATTACCACACAAACCTTTCCCTACAACTAAATCCATGCTAAATACTTGTTGTTTAAAATAGCATGATACACTGTTCCCATGCTTGTCTTTAATATTAGTCACAGGAAACATCTATTTAAATTAACTAAAATTGGAGAACTAAAAACCCCAGGCCCTAAAAATACAAGCACAGCAACACTAAATATTTTACAGACTGCCAATCTCCCATAAAAACATCCCCAGGCAAATCTGAAAGTTATTACCTGATCCTGCATCATTGGAACACACAATTTCTGGTCTAGGATTAGCCATTATGGCTGCTATTGCAGTAGGAAAACACACAGGAGTCAGTTATCCTCCTTCCTTTCTGTCCTCCCCTCTTAGCAAGCTTTCCTGCTGTGAGGAACATGTGTAGGGTGTGAGAGGTCAGGCTGAGTAACTGTACAGGAAAGTCTGGCCAGTGGGAGTCAGGCAAAGGCCCTTTCTTCATCTGCGGATCTCAGATCTACTGCAGCAGAGGCTGGTAATGTCCCACCTGAAAACATCTGCCCCCCAGCACAAGATATTTTTCCCCCCATTCATCTCAGTAGAGCAGCAAATGGAGCTTCCAGGCTCAGCAGAGCAAGTCCTGAGCTGCTAGAAGAAGGGAGCTGTCTCCTTTCAATGTCTTCTCCTTTTCCTCCTTGCTTCCATCAAAGCAGCTGGGGAAAATGAAGTGCAATATCCCTTCAATGCTGGCCTGAGGTTTCCAGGTCTGGAGCATAGCCCTGAAGCTGAAGGGGGTTTGTCTCATCAGCCTCCTGCAGCTCCCAGTCCCTCCCTTACACAGCTGTTGTGGTGGGCCTCAGCTCTAGTCTTGATCAGCCAGTATCAACAATTTTCATCATGTTAACTTGCCGTCAGGTTGTGCTCACCCATGCCAGGGCCTCTCACTGCCAGGACCCAGCACTGCCTCCCTGCAATGCACCAGACCCTGGAAAATTGGGTTCAAAGAGTCTCTGCTGTTCTTTATGACTTCGAACCACTCTATGAGCAACCAAAGTGAGCAGCTGAGGCCCACGTTGTACTCAGGCACCTCAGAGCTTTGTAATTTTTTTTAATTCAAGAGTAAACAGACTGAATTGCCAGCAGATGAGACCATGTCTGCTGAACTGATGAACCCTGCTCCAAGGGCAGTAGGAGAAGTTACTAATTGTACAGAAATTGGTGGCACCATTAAACGTCTGCTCGTGACTTTAGGGTCTGCTGGAACAGCATGTTAAGGTTATAGTCATTCCTAGCCAAACCTGCAAATTAGTGGCTGTTCTCCAGGTCCAAACTTCAGGCAGTAATCCTGGCTGGCGCAGCAAAGTGCAAAGTTGACAAGATGACAAAGTTACTGAAAACAGTCAAGTGCAGTGTTGGCTCAGTTGGAGTCCTCCACACCCAGACCTTGTAACAGTGTCCAGCTCCTCCCTGGAAATCCAGCCAGTGTCTGGATGTGTCTGTCAGGTCTCCAGCACCCCAGGTGGCTGCTTCAGCTCAGTGTAGCTCTTCTCCTCCACGTGGTTTGTCTGTTCCAGGAGCCATCGTCTCTCCTGGTCACTGATATCCAGCCTCAGCGTCACCTCCTGGAAAACGCTGTTCACAGCAACCTGTACCACACAGAGGGAAAGCAGCTCAGTCCCAGTCACAGAGCAAATGCTGCTCATGTTCTCTGGGTAGACATGGACTCTTACTGCACCTCCTCAAAGTGAAGCTTTTTGAACATGCAGATACTGGCTTCATTTTCCTGACCAATCTTAGCCTCAAATTTGGTGATCCCCAGGCTTCTCACTCCTGCAAAAGAAATCAGAGAAGCATTTCTATCACCTGCTCGGCTGCCACATCTGTGAAAGCACAGGGCTCCAATTTTGAGGCAGATGCACCCCTTACTACCCTGTGTGAATCACTGGCAATATGTGCCTCTGGATCACAGTCTGTCTGCGTTCCTGTTCCATGCACTGAGCCACCCTTACCATAGGACATCATCATCAGAGTTGCCTCCTTGCCAAACCCTCTGCCTCGGTAGCTGGGCTCTGAAAGAGACAGTCAGAGTCAGCATCCACTTATGGGAGACAAATCAGCCACACCAGACACTTTTCAGAAGAGAATGTGACCTGGGCATGGAAAGCACTGATCAGGGCTGAAAAGCCACGGTAAAGCACAAGAATAAAAAGCTGCTCTATGTAACATCTGTCTGCAGTTGGCTTTAGCCATGGAAACAAAGCTATGAAGCAGAACTTGACCTGCAATCATAATTTCAACCTCTCCCAGGGTGGGATCCTCGGCGTTGGTGAGGAAGAGGTTCACATCCCCCACCATGCAGGACTCCTCCGCCTGCCCCGGCCATCGCGCCGAGTCCAGCACGATGAAGGTGCACTCTGGGGAAGACAAGAAAGGGGCAGCATTTTCAGGGTGTGCTAAGAATTATTCCCAAATTACTGGAGAATGAAACTAAAGGCATGTAATGGACAGAGGAACAGCAGTTTCCACACATTAACAGCAAGGAAGAGCTAATAACTGGGCTTCCTATGCCAAGTGTGCCTGCTCCAAACCATGGAAATGTAATAAATACTTGGAAAAACCCATTGTGAGGGTGACAAAGACACCAAGACTAGAAACAGCTTGTTTAAGAAGTATGAAAACTTTCATCCATGTCTGAGGTCTCCCTGCCTTGTCTTACTCAGCAGCAAGTTTGGGCAAAGGATTGTTTGGTGTACAAGAGGCTGAGACTGAGTGATTCACCTCATCCATGTTATTGCTGCTTTGAGTAAGGCTTTTAATGCTTTGAGTAAGATGAATGCTCCAGACTGGGGTCTTTGCCAGCTTCAGTATTTGCCAGCTCACTGTATTTCTATCAGGCTTTTATGGGGAGTGATTCTCTACCTGTAGGAGAGTCAGGGAACCAATTTAGTCAACACACCTCAACCAGATGTTTATAAAAATCACTGAATTTCTCAAGGAAAAACACAACTCCCTTCCACCTTTTTATAACAATCAGACCTGGGGACATAATGCAGAGGGAAGTAATTCACTGTAATCTTTAAAAAACTGCATAAAAAGGACACCAACAGCCCTGGATGCTCTCTAGTTCCCCAAGCATGTTTTATATATAAACAGAAAGCCAGTTCAAAGCTGCTATGGTGGAGGGTCTCACATGCTCTCTGGAGACTCCCAGCTTACTGTGGGTCCTTGCCAGGAGGGAAGGGACCTGCTCACCACTCCCACCCTCCCTCGGAGAACATTTCAGGTGCTCACTGTCAGTGTCCTCCCTCCAGCTCTGCTGCATCTCGTACTCCTGCTCCAGGCTCAGGGGCTCCGAGGCCGTCAGGCGCTGCAGCTCCTCCGACTGCATCCACTCGTGGTACCTGAGAACAGACCCAGAGCCACGTCCCTGCCCCTGCTGCACCACTGTGGGGGGACCCCCACCAGCAACCTGAGGATCAGGGATGAAACAGCTCTGGAAACATTAGCCTGGCTCTTGTGGCAACTTAAAAGTGTCCACAAGCCTCTCTTCCTTATCTAATGCAGGAATCAGAGCTCTGTGTGGAAATTCAGTGTTAGCATGTCCTGTGGCTTTGGCCAATGCAAACGTGGTATTTTTAAGAGCACTGAGCATTGAGTCTGGTGCATTTCAGCCTGTGTGAGACTGATCTGGCACCTCCTGGACACTGACAAAAACTCCAGCACTGGCACCTTTGAGGTTACAGCTGCCCAGGCCAGCACTTCACACACCTACATACCCAGTTTACCAAACATTCACCTCACTTTATATACTTAGGTTTTTTCGTTGTTTTTTTGGTTGCTTTTCCACTGTCAGTAGAGAAAGGCACCAATGAGCAGGAGAACTGCTGGTGTTCCCATTCAGAGCCAGGGATCTCCCCTTTTCCACGGGTACCCGGCAGCACAGACGAAGTTCTGCCAGCAGATCCGCCACAGGGCACAGCCGGGCATGGAGGGCACTCACTGCCTTCCTAGGAGGGACTCCCAGGGGGTTGCCAGGTCAGCGCCCTCTCTGACCACCACACTCCCTTCAAAGAGAAGTGAAACCAGCCCGTGCAGGAGCGTCCGGGGAGGACACGAGCCACGTACCGGGGCACATGTGCAGCGGTGTACGGCACCAGCGTCACCTTCTGTCCCTGCAGCACCGTGTCCTGGTTAATCTTCATGGCCTCGGCGCTGGGACAGAGACCCAACCCTGCGCTCCGTGCCTGTGGCGAGGCCTGGAGCCTCTCGGGAGGGGGCGGTGGCTCTCAGGGAGCAGGTCTCACCAATGTCCCCGCACTGGGATGCCCGAGGGGACCCCGGGACAGGGAGGGCTCCGGGACTGCGGGAACAGCCGCGCAGGGTCACATGGACCCTCCGCACCACCCCTCCGCGCATGCGCATAGCCACGCGTTCCTCCCTCCCGCGAACTGCGTTATGTCACCCCTCCGCCTGTGAATGGCCCCGCCCCGTCCCTTCTGACTCCGCCTCCTTTTAGCCACACCTCTTCAATGACCCAATCACTGGCGTCGTTTATACTGGCCACGCCTCTCTCCCGACACGCCCCTCATAACCCCC
>VWZD01005613.1:72040-134063 GCA_013396695.1 Sakesphorus luctuosus
GAGCGGGGCCCTGAAGGGGGGACAGGCCCGGGGAGGGGTGTCCCGGTGGTGGGACGGGGTTACACCGGCGCGGCAGGGCCCGCTCGGGGCGCGGAGGCCGCTCGGTGTGGGGGCTCTGTGCGGTTCCCCCGGGCAGGGCGCGGTGGGCGAGCGGCGTTCCGGCTGCGGGCAGGGCCGGGGGGCTCCGGAGGCCTCGGGGGTGCCAGGGCCTGGGGTCGGTCCCCCCACAGCCCTGTCCGCGGTCCCGGCCGTGCCCCGGGCTGTCTGTCAGCACACCCTGGTCTTGCTGCTCACTGTCTGTCTGCAGTGCTTTGAGCCCGGGTCCGTTATAAAAGATGATGTTAACCTCTTCTCCTGAGGCTAGTCCAGTTATGAGCACAGAGAGCTGTGCTGCCTGAGCGATTTCAGTCACCTAGTGTGTATGTGCCACCTTACAACTGTTTGGGGTTTTTTTCTTACCTTGTGAAGCTTGTGCTGATGATTTGTCCCAGTTTGTGTGGCTGAGTAGGTGCACATGTAGAAGTATGAAGCCCTTAAACAATTCTACTGTGGCTGATTATTGACACTGAAACCTTTCAGGAGGCTTCAGTTTTCCCCTCCACGTTTTTATACATCAGAGACACCATATACACCAGCTCTTCCATCCTTTTACCCACTTTCCTTAGTATTTCATTAATATTTTCCTCAACCCAAATTGTCACGTGAAGCTGCATAAAGTGGGGGAAGTAACATTGAAGCTATTCCACTTTCTTCTCTTTCCCAAAATACTTGTGCTGTGGAAACCTTGGCATGTGAAAAACATCTTGGGGTGTCTTTAATAGGTCCAATGTTTTAATTTATCTACTTATTTCTGTAGTTGAATTTATGAGGAGAGACTGTAGGCTGTTTTTTACTGTTTGACTTGCAGTAGGCATGTGCTTGCTGAGTGCAGTGGCTGCAGTGTGAGCTCATCCTCAAGGCAGTCATTCTTCCTCTTGAGGTTTTAGTGTATGAAAGAGCCCCTCTGGCTGTTTGGAGATGGTGAAGTTTGGTCATCACGTGCTGTGAAAGGGCAGGGCCTTTTGGTTCCTTTTAAACTGGTTTAACAGGTACGAAAACTTCTTGTAGAGTGTTGGACCAAGTGGTGCTGGTGAGTGGGGTCTGTCTGAAGGGCAAGGTCCTGCTGAAGTCTGTTCAAATGCCACAAGACTGATGTCACAAAAGCTGACTGATGGTGAGTTCCTCCTCTTTCCAGCAAAAATAACATAATATTATGGTGTTTCCACAGGTTAAAGGGAAGAGAAGTTGAAAACACCCTCCTGAAAATACTTTCCTCACTGTGCTCTGGGCATCCCCTCTGTCTCCAGCATGGCAGGTGGCATCACTGACACTGGAGAGCTTTACTCTCCATATGTAAGTTCTTCTGCTTGTGGGTTTGCTCACAAGTTTTTTCTTTCAAAAGGTTCAGTTCCTCCCTCAATATTATGTTTTCAGTTCCCACTTCTCCATGGATGTAACCTCAGTGTTTCAGGAAATGATGGAAGTCAAAGGGTAGTTGAAAATGCTTAGTGTTCCTACAGTTATTTGGGGGTTTTGATATCAGAAATTACTTTAAATGAAATAAAGGGATGATGTCTGCCTAAAGTATAGATTAAAAAGTGTTTAATGTCCCACACCACTTATTCCATCCCTTTATCCACTTTTCCTTATGTCTCATTAATGTTTTCATCAACCCAAGTTGTCATGTGAAGCAGCATAATCTGAGGGAACTGTGACACTGAAACTATCCCAGTTTCTTCTCTTTTGTTAATTTATATAACACTTCCCCTGAATTTCTCAAAGTTTACTTAATTGTAGCTGTTGCAGTAATTTGTTCTAAACCACTTAACTTAAAATTAGCAATCAGGATGTTTCTTCCCTGTAATGTGGTGTCTGGTGCAGCTCCAGAGCCAACTACTGCTTTCCTTTGTTACTGGAAATACCGGTTTTCATAGCCACAAGTCTTCATATAATGTCAGCTTTTAAAAACAGTGCTTTGCAAACAGATTTGGCTTTCTTTTTCTGAAGTGAACTCACTAGATACAGAATCAGCCCTGAAAGTTGTGTGTCGGCTTTTAAATGCTTTAAAACTTTCATCCCTGTGTTAATGATTGAATTTGGGAGAACTGGATATTAGGCTGCAGAAATAGGTCACAACTGAGGAAATGGAAAACTAAGACAGCAACTGGGACGTCTGGACCCTCAAGGATTAGTGTCACCTGCTCTTATGTTGTTAAGTTGGTGTTGTGTGAATTTCTGGAGTAATCTCAGAAGGTGTGACTCTCCCCTTCCCCTGAAGATGAATCATGGACATCATTCTTGTCTCTGTCTGCTTGACCAAAGTCAAGGAAAACCATCATTCTGGGAGGTTCAGCAAAAGATGAATTTGCTGTGCTTTTGCCATTGAAGTGCTTGCAGGGTCTCTGGGGAATAGTTCTCTTGATGTTAATTGCTCCACACCCAGAAAAGTGTGCTCAGACACACTTCTTTACTGGCTCTCCTCTGGAGAGATTCTGACCTATATTAAAAAAAAAAACCCAAACCCAAAGCACTACAACTTTGTGGCAATTTTTGATCTTGAATTCAGCTGAATGCATTGCCTGGGGGGTCCTGTCCAGGTGCAGAGTTCTCTTTTGTCCCTGGGCAGTAAAAAAGCTCATTGCCAGAGAAGATAAAATCCCTTTCCTTCAGGAAGTAAAATCCCTTCTTCAGAATGTACTCAGCTGCTTACTGGTAAAATGTCAAGTAGGCTTTGTATTAGAATCCTTTTTGGATGTTTCCAGCTTGACTAAGAGTAAAGAAGAACAAGAGATTCTGAAAGGTAACTCAGGTGCATAGTCATAACTACTTGGGCTCAGGTTGGAAAACAAGGAGAAACCCCAATTCACAGCATAGAGGCCTTCTGGTAGAAGACTGTGATTTGAAAAGAAACAACTAACAAGCTCATGTGCTTTCTAATTTTAAAAGTTAGAATAGAAAAAAACCCTATATTTTAGAATAATTAGGCAAATGGAGAAGAAGATGTTTTTCCAGAAGTGTGCTGACACTCACTTTGTTCCCTTTGGTTAACATTCCTTCCTCTAGTTATTTCTTGCAGGCTCAGGGGTTGCCCTGTGTTTCAGTCAGTGCCTGTGTGGGGTGTTTTGAATGATTCCTGGCACACTCTGATGCTGGATCATGTTGCTGGTTGCAGGTTGGCCTGGTTTACATGTTCAACCTCATCGTCGGGACGGGAGCCCTGACAATGCCAAAGGCCTTTGCAACTGCAGGGTGGCTCGTCAGCCTCATCCTCCTGATGTTCCTGGGTTTTATGAGGTAGGACATGAGTGTATGTCTTTGGGAGGTTGGAGGGGAGTTCAGCTGGGTGGGACTGTGAGGACACCCTTTGCTTTTGCTGCTTTCCTGTCTGCTCTGTCCCTTTGCTCCTTGAACTTTGGTCTTTGCAGTGGTGTTGCCCTGATTTGAAGGGATGCACTTTCCAGCTGCTGGCATTATGGTGCTACATCCCATTCCCTGACTGATGGGACAGACTTTTCCTCCAGTCCATTCTTCTGAGACCTTTCTCCCACCTTCCTTTTTGTCCTCACTGTGTATACATCCCATGCTTGTCTCTGTCATGGATCAGTTCCCCAAACACCAACCAGGTCACAGGTGACACAGGATCATGCCTCTGCTTTGTAACTTGCAGATGTGATGCAGGTGTATGAGCTTCTCTTGGCTTCTGGCAATGCTCTCACAGCTGCAAGAGTGTCAGGAAAAAATTCCTTTAGAGCCAGGTCTGTCTTATCCCCCCCCAGACCTTCACTGTTAGAGACCTTGGAGCTGGTCTCTTGATTTTCCCACTGGCTCACCATGAGCTCCTGCCCAGGTGCCTCCATGCTGGAGCAGCAGATGGAGCTGAAGGCTGTGGATACAGCACTGCTGTCTGAGGAGTTATTGATAGAATTGCCATCTTCTGATGGGCTGTGAATCCCTGCTTGGTTGGTTTTAAAATAAAATAAAACAAAACAAAACTCCCTCCTGCTATTTGTAAGAATGGAATTTCAAAGTTCCAGCCCTTTCAATAACGTGCTTTCAGAGCCTGAATGCACCATTTGTTTTGAGGCAGAGCTTTTGGGTTCTGTTAGGTGCTGCTATACAGAGGCACTGTATGGTCATTACTGGCTGTAGCAATGCTTTTAGTGCCCCACCTCGGAGCTGAATGCTGTAAACTGTGGGATACCAGTAACTGGAAGCTTTTGAAGCAATTTCTTTTAGATACATTAGTTTAAAAGCATAAGTTCAATGTATGAAGCTCAGCACCAGCAGACAGTCCTTCAAGGTCAGCAGAAGAGCACAGACGTCCAAACCTGTGTAGCAGAACTGCACTGGATTAAGCTGAAAAAGTGCAAAAAGTAGTATGTGCTTTGGGAGCTGCTTTGCTCTGTTGCTTTTGTTCTGGAGCTTGTGACTTCCTCGTGCCTACAGGGCACCTTCAGTGCAGGAAAAGTCTGGGCGGAAATTGCTACACAGACCTCAGCACTTTCTTTTATTCTTGTAAAACTAATCTCTCATTTAAGCTCGATAAGCAAGTCCAGTTCCTAAAGCTGTGAGAAACCACTTTAAAGCCTTAAACAAGATTGATTTGATGGTTTTTTAAAAATTTATTAATATCATAGGACTGTTTTTAGCTGAGATGATATTCCTTCCATCAGTGGCTCTCGCTGACTCCCTGAACAGCTTTTCCCCTGGCCTCCAGCAAAGTGTATTTGCATGCACATGTGATCTCTCCTTGTTCTTGTATTGCTGCTTTGCTTCTGATGCCATTTGTAAGATTATTTAAAGGACTGTAGTACCTTTGCCACAGGCCCTAACAGATGAATTTCAGAGCAGTACTGTGTTCATCCTAGGCCATAAAAAGAGGAAGGAAACTTGCTTTCTAGCAAAGGGCAAAGTCCTCTTGCTGCTGTCAGCCCACAGAAGCACCAGGAAGGTGCCTTCCAAATATCTAAAGTGTCTTACTGTATCTGAAGGCATGTTATATTTTATTGCATTTTGTGGTCTGCTTGAACACCTGAATCTCAAGAGCAGAAAGGAGCAATAAACTGAGATGAAACACTACCAAAACAGTGTGTGGGGAGCTGGCAAAAGGGTTGTTTTGGTTTGTTTGTTTGCTCCTACAAACAGAGGGGAATAATTCTCCATCTCTCTTCAGTGACAGTTCTTGACTATTATTGATGATACCAATTGAATTCCTCTCTCTGTAGTTATATGACTACGACCTTTGTGGTGGAAGCCATGGCTGCTGCAAATGCCCAGCTGAGGTGGAAGAGAATGGAAAAACGCAAGGTTTGTGTGGGGTTTAATTTTACATTTTCTTGCGTTCTTCTATCCTGTAGGATTTGCCTGGGATTCCTCTGCATCTTTGCCTTGCCTCGTTACTAACTCTAAAGAAATAAATTTCTATTGTACTTAACTTTGCCATATAAAATATGGCTGTTAGTTCCCCATGGGGTTGCTCATTAAAGACAGGATTTTCTGCTCCGGCTTTGAAAAATCTCCTGTGCTGTTCACATTTCTTACTGATCGTGCTCTCCTTGCCCAGAAGCACTGCTCAGTGAATGTGGAGAGGTGGCAGCCAATATATTGGTGCTATTTGGAGTGTGCTGAGGACTATAAATCCTTGCTGATCTCAGGTCATTTAACTGGGACAGGCTGGAATGTCCTTGCTGTTACTTGGGCTGTATCCCAGGGAATGGACAGTTTTGAGTTATGCCCTTGCTGTAAAGCTTACTTGTGGCTTTTCTGGATCAGAGGGAGGCATAATTGTTTGCACTGATTTAGACCCCTGCCTGTGTGTTAGTGGGATGGAGTTAGGAGCTAGACCTGCCTGCTCTGACTGGCTAAGACTTTATATGTTCAGATTTACTTTTTTTCTACCAGTTCTGCAACACTGCAGATCTGCAGGAAGTTTCTAACTTCCTTGTGCCACGTATCACTACATGAATTGGGCACTGTTGGGGTATGTGTGTGACGTAGGGCTGGGACAGCAGAGCCTGTCACTCAATTCAGCCTGCCCTGCTACTGCCCTCTTCTGCCCTCGACAGCATCCCAAGGGCTTCCTGGTATTGCCTTTGCTTGCATGTCCTGCCCTCCCTGTTTGGGACCTTCCTTTGAGTTTCTGGAAGTGTCAATGGCACTGGTGGTGCCAAAGCCTGTACTGTAGGTAGCAGATATCTCAGCAGTCGTCTGGTCTTTTCTTCCAGGAGGATGATGAGGATGAGGATTCTTCCTCTGGAGTATCTGACAGTGATGTTCTCCTCCAGGATGGCTATGAGCGAGCAGAGACACGGCCTATCCTGTCAGTTCGTGAGTAGCCAGTTCATGCTTTCACTGGTCCAAGACCTCTTTTCTGCAGACATTGTCCCTGAGAACTCCACAAATGTGGACTCCTCTGTCCATTTCACCCTTAATTCCACGTGCTCACATCCCAAAGTCCTTAGCATTTGCAAGATAAGACTCATTGAGAATTCAGTTTACCTTCTGCAGTCTGATAAAGATCTTTTCCTTCTAGGTCACTAAGATGAGAACATCTTATTTTCTAAACACTTTTGAACTAGCTTCAGCAGAGTAATTGTACCAGTGACTCTGCAGCTGTGGAGTTGTACAAACTGTCCTTCAAACTGCTGCTGGAGTTTCCCAAGTGTCCAGGTAGTTTGGCCTCTGGGTTTATTGGAGGGACTGGTTGAAACACTGCTTTTTTTTCATCTTGCAGAGAGACGTGGCTCACCCAATATCTTTGAAATTACTGAGAGGGTGGAAATGGGCCAAATGGCTTCCATGTTCTTCAATAAAGGTAAGTGGTTCACATTTTCAAAAGTCCCTTCAGGTGTTCCTGCATGTTGTGTGTATGGCTATTGCTTAAGTTTACATGCTGTTTGGTGTGGGTTTGCATCCTGAGTTGGTGGTAATTCCACCCAAAAGTGTTGTTCCTTCTCTCTGTGGACTGTATTCATCCTTCTGTGTAGTGTTTCTCCAAAGGAGAGTATTTATGGCCAGGTGGGCCAGAACCTGCTGTGGTGGGCACAGAACTAGCAAAACACTTCAGGTTGCGGGCCCAGTTTCTTGAGACAGGAAAGTGTGAGTTAGTGTCTTGTCTGCCTGCGCTTCACCTGCCTCTGAACTACATCTGTCCTCTGATGTCCACTGTCTCAAGCAGTCGAGCCCAGCTGCAGTGTTTGCCAGTTCCATCTTGGTTGTATCATTTGAGAAGAAGATGTTCAGGTTTCCCTGAGCCCTGTCAGTATCAATTTAAAGGCGAGAGACTTCTGGTGGGACCCTCTGGGAATTGCTTGTGTCTGGGGAACCATCAAGAGAGCTGCTGGGACATGAACTGCTTAAAGGGTCCCTGCTGAGCATATGATAGGCAGCTGGTTTGTCTTTTTTGTTTTTAAATGCCTCTTACATGCCAGGGAACAAACTTGTAATCATATTGCAGTAAAACCCAATCCATTGCTGCATGTGATACCAGTGCAAACCATGGTGATAGGGATTCTGAAACCTGTAAAACAGCACAGTGGAATGCTGTGCAGAGCCAAAACATCATCAGACACCATGGCTGTGCAGTTTTTAACCTGTCAGGCCCCATTTCTTGTGGAAAATGATGTTTTCTCTTGTTCACTGGCCACCTTGCAAAGAGATGATGGGCTGGTTTTTTCCACTATGTTACATCAGCATTGTGCCAGCATAAGGCTGTTGCCTCTGAAGGACAGCTGGGCTTAAGGAGTGAAGATTCTATGAACTATTATTTCTGATTTTAAAGTCTAATTGTAAAAAACTTTTTAATTTTCATGCATGCCTCTCCTGACTTTTTTACATTTAAACCACATAGGACTATCAAAATAATCCACCTTGGATCAGGCTGCCACATTTCTAGTCAGGGAAGAAAAGTGTGTCAGGAACATCTTGTTCCTGGCCCAGCCTGTAGCACTGAGTTACTCTAACTTAGAGAAGTTTTTGCTTGTTTGCTTTACCATCTGTAAAACACTGTGAATACTTCCCTATCTCTTGATATTCCTCTTGAGGAGTAATATTTGGAAGTGTTTTGAGGGCAATCACTGTGTAATGGGGTTTGGCACACTGCTGAGGAGTCAGCTGTGGAGGGCTGGGGATCACAGGAAGCAGACTGTTCTCATAACCAAGTTTCAGGAGGCCCCTTCTCTGCATGTGCTTCACTGGGGAGCTGGAAAGGACCCCCCCAAAACCAGGCAGGTGTTGTACAGGTGCCTTCTGGACCTCTCTGGTGCTCAGCCAGTAGAGGGTGCTGGCAATACATGTCCTCTCTCCATCGCCACCGATGTAGCTTCTGAGCAAAGTGAAATAAACTGCTTAGTACTCTTAAATCTTAATCCCTCTTCTTAATGTTGCTTTAGCCACAGTTATCTGATTTCTGTGTTAGGGATCCTCCCCAGGGTCTACTCAGCCTGTCGCAAAGGGATGAATCTGTCTGTGGGAAGGCCACTGGAACAGCTGCAGACCATGCCCTGACTTAACTTGTGGCTTCCAGATGGGATGAGGTGCATGCAGGGAAGAGTCTGGGGCAGCTGTAACTCATTTGCTGCTTTCCCCTCCCCTGAGCTCAGCTATGAGGCTCCATCCCTGTTACTGGGTCCTGGTTCAGAGACGCTCTCTGGCCTCGAAGCAGCTGCAGAGACAGAGCAGTGCAGCACCTCCCTCTGCAGATCGTGCTCAGGTGCTCCCTCCCCATGGCTGCACAGAAGGGCCTTCAGTAAGGGCTCAGTGACCAGTGTCTGCTCTCTTGTGCTGAGAAACTGGGCCACACTGGGGAATTCCCAGCCCCAAGCACCAACCCGTGTGTTTTCACAGCTAGCAAATGTCTGGGTGGGTGTTTACTCATGATACCTGAAGCCTGGATCCAAACCCAGGGTTTTTGAGGGCTTTACAGCCTTCAGAGGAAAGGCTGGTGGAAGCTGTGTGATAGACCTCAAAGCCTCTGATTTCTAGTGAGTTCTTTGTGCCTTTCCCTTGACTGATTTTTATTTTCAACAATCTGACAGGAGTTGAATCCGCAGTCCTAGGAGGTAAGCTGGGGATAAATCTCAATTTCAGTCTGTCTGTTTTCTTAAAGGGAGCTGACTTAGGTTTAGGCTGTGAAGAGCCTGTGTGCTCTTTCAAAAGAGCTGGCTCTGAAAAACTGCTCTGTTTCTTGTTTTAATTTTTTGATTTTTAATGTGCAATGTTAGGTGCTTTCTTCTGGGACCAGGCAGTCATTTATTGCAGTAATGGATTCCAGGCACATCTGTCATACTGTTTCCTCACAGGAAGTCATTGATTTTTTTTTCTTCCCCGTTATGTGCCCAGTAATGAAAGTATTGATTAGGGAGGGTCAGCAGCAGTTTATAAAAGAACTGGTGCTAAAGTCTTCCTGTCTTTGAGAGGGTGAGTTTGGCAGAGGAATATCACCTGGACTTCCAGCAGACAGAGAAGTCTGCCTTGGAAAGGGGATACAGTGTGTGCTGGTGGGTACTGGGTGGTGCTGCTGTGGCCATGTCAGCCTTGTTTTATGTGTGTGGGCCAGCTGAGGCCTGAGACCAGTAGCAGATCCCAAAACAGAATCTCTGAGTCTGTGTAGTAATGAGCCTGTGGGTTTGCAGCTTTTGCCCTGTGTCAGATATTTTGTTACAAACTTCAAGCCTTTTTAATGGGGAAGTGTAGAAGGCTGGTACGTAGTTTGTTGCTGTCTCCAGAACAGCGCAGAGACTCCTTAACTGTGAAGCCATCTTCAATCTTTCACAGAGCAAGAAAACAAGAGGGAAACTATATGGAGTGATCCGACAACTTCTCTAATATCTCCATTTGTCTCTTTAGACAAAGTAGAAACAATTCTAGACCACTGACTTAGTGGGCTGCTGTACAGAAGCAGGGAAGTTTTCTTGCTGCTTTCCTGATACAATCTCTTTTTAGGAATGTTTTGTGCTAAGTAGGCTCAGCACATTGAATAATTTATTTAAAAGAAGGAGGATGCCTATTAATGTTTCCTAACATCCTGAAATCCAGGGGCACTATGATGGCAAAACGTGGTAAAACTTTGGGACATCCAGGCTGTAGAAATGACTCCACATTTCTGCAGCAATGTTGCCCTTGTTGATAGTTGTCACAGCTGTGAGTGTGAGGTGAGGCTTGTACAGGTGAATTGTTTTGCTCAAGCTGCACTAGGATTAAGCATCAGCTGGCAGCACAACTTGAAAGTATGGATAGGTTTCTTGAGCTGTTTTCCTTCAATGTCAGCTTCCTAAATGAAACAAATTTGAGGTTTTTTCTCTGTAACTCACCTGTCTCTGAACTAAAGTATCTTCCAATTTGTTTTTCCCTTGGTGAGATTTGTACAGACTTGCTTGGAAGAAGAGAATCCCAGGGTCTCATCAAACATTTCTTTATCCCTGCAGATTTTAGCCCTCCACAGCAATATCTTGTTGTGCCCCAGTAAGGCTGTTCTGTGCACCCAATTAATTTGTGCAAGGTTTTTTAATCTGCTAGGTGAAGGCAGGGCAAGCTTTTTTTAAAAAAAAAAGAGAGAAAAACACTCAAAAAATCAGTAGAGGCATGAACAGTGTATATGGTGGCAGGAGCAGGGTAAGAGGGCTGAGAAACAGAGTTTTAAAGCTTTGCAGAATTGTACCTTGGCTCAAGTTGCCAGTGGTAAGGGAATCTTCCAAAGCAGCTCCATTCCAGCCCTGTGGAGTCTGAGCTGTGGAGGGCCAAGTCCCTAATGTGAAGGTCCTGCAGGTTTGCAAGCAGAGGGTTTGGAATCGGCAGAGACTAAAAACATCTTCTCTCTGCATTTCACTGTTTGTCAGGCTGTGCTCACACCGAGTCTGAGAGCATCAGCTGGATGTTTGCCTGTGGCTGTTCCAAGCTGACAGCTTCGTCTGGCAGGTGACTTATGTGAGACCTGTTGGTCCTGACTGCAGGATGGGCTTGTACTCGCAGGTTTAGTGTCAGTGACAGGTATTGAAGGAAGCAGAGTGGAGCTCTGAGGCCCCTCATGCCCCCTCAGTTCCCGTGCTGTGGTGAGTTCCCTGAGCTTGGGTGAAGTTTGCTGCAGAAAGAAGTAAACTATGGAGGCAAGTGGTGATTTTTAAGACTTAAAAGTTTTGTATATTTGAAGTGCTGAGTACAAGAGTTCCTGTGTACTCTGCAGTGTCTGGACAGTGTTTCCTTTTTCTGCAGTGGGTGTCAACCTCTTCTATTTCTGCATAATTATCTACCTCTATGGAGATTTGGCAATCTACGCAGCAGCAGTACCAGTCTCTCTCATGCAGGTGACCTGGTGAGTGTGCTTATTGCTGAGGGGCTGGGTGCTAACAGGGAAGAGGGCAGGTTTTGGAGTTGATGGTGTTATAAACCTCACTAGGATCAGCTCTACTTTCTGAAGAGTGGAGCAGAGAAATGACTCAAGTATAGCTCATCTCTTGTGGGTGGGAAGGTGAGGTTGGTTTATATTCTCCACCCGAGTGCCTGCTGCCTGCCTGCCTGCAAAGTAGCTGACCTGATTTCAGAGTCCTCAGGTGGGAAGCATTTCCAGCTTCAGCAGTTGCAGGCATGGGACTTGTTGCTCAATAGTTTGATTGCAAAGCTCTGCAATATTTTAGCTTCTCTGTCTCTTTGGGTAAGGGCTGAGGGGTGTGATACTTACTATGTCTGAGACCAGTGAGTGGTGATGTTATCTGGACTGGACTGGACTGAGAGTGGTGCCTTTCTCAAAGAAACAGATAATGAAAAAGGTTGGTTTGATCAAATCTGAGCTGGGCTGGATTTGGACTTGTGTCTTGGAAATGGAAAACCTCAGTGATCCCTGTATGACCTAAACTCATCAGCTTGATGACCAAATGACCAAACTTGCAAATAACTGTAGGTAATTCAAGAATTTGCTTTTAAATGCCCACTACTCAGTGACTTGCTCAGTTAAACAGTCCAGAAAACAGAAAGAGGGAGGGTGTTCAGAGAGGGAGAGGAGGAATGGCCTCTGCTCGTTCTTCTTTCTTGAATGCAGGAGAGGGGAAGACATCTGCTAGGAGTTAATTAGTGTCTTTTGTTCTCCCTCCTTTCCCAGCAGTGTCACTGGCAACCATTCTTGTAATGTTGGAGATGGCACAAAGTACAACGACACAGACAAGTGCTGGGGGCCAATTCGCCGGATTGATGCTTACAGATTGTATCTGGTGAGTGTCTGGAACTGGGATGACCATTGTTGCTACTTAAACTTTGCTTCCAGTGATAAACATTTTATTTTTCCTGCAGAGATAATATAATTCAAGTGAACAACACGGAGTGAAGCTTTTGGTTCAGTCCAAACTTTTTGGCCAAATAACCACTCCCTGTTCTTGGTGGCATGGCTTTGTTTGAATTTGTTGGCTATCAGAATGATCCTTATGTTTTGAGTTTGAGTTCTGTCCATCTTGTTGTGCAGTTTTATGTTGCTTAAGCAGGTGAGATGTTCCTGCCAAAGGCTGGGTTTTTCTTCAGTGGGTTTTTCCGTGGCTGGCTAAGTAATATTCACTTGGGGGTAATTGTTGTCAAGATAGTGAAGTATATTAAGCTCACTCGACTGCTTTAGAATATAAAATATCCTGAGCTGGAAGGGACCCACAAGGATCATTGAGTCCATTCTTTATGTGAATAAAATTGTTAATGCTGCAGGAGAATCTGCTGTTTGAAGGATGATGGAAACAGCCAGCTTAGACAACATCCAGTGCTCTATGCTGCTTTAGTAATAGCTTTGTCTAGTTCAGGATTGTCTATTGCATCTATTACTGTCCTAGGGTTCTTCTGGGAAACCAGGGTTTTCCCAAAGGAAAATGAACATGGCTTTCCTGGAGCTTGGAGAATGTTGAGTGCTCCTACGTGGAGACATGCTGGTAGGGCAAAAGGAGAAGAGGAAGAAATGCCAATCCTGGATTGTATGGCTTCTGTTAAGGGTCTTGGTGAGAATTTTAGGAAGAAGGAGTGAGTGTGGCTGTGTGTGCACAGAGAAATCCAGAGGTAAAAACTACTTGAGGCAGTTTTGCAGTTAGTACATTTTGGATGTGCAGTGGATCACATCCCTCAGTACACTTTTTCCAGCATTATTGCAAAAGTAAGAGCTGGGCCTCAGAAATATGAGCAAATGTCAAAGTCTAGTTAATTATTTAAGAGAAATATTATTGCTTTATTAAATCGTGTCTTGGTCTGTTTCTTTAAAACTTCCAGAAGATTGAAGATTTTCTTCCTGCATTTCAATAACTCTCCCTGACCCAGCAGAAGGAGCTAGTCAGAAAAGGCAGACATGCATTAATTACTGCCTGCATGTCTCGGATATTATGTCTATAATTCATGAAGATAATTGTTGTTAGGACTTGCAAAATTAAAAAAATTAAGACTGTATAAGCATTAGACTTGCCGTCTGTGTACATAACTCTCAGAGGAGCTTTTCCCTCTGCTTGTCTTGTGGATTTGGAGAATAAATATCTGCAAAGTCTCCACTAGTGGTTAATCCTTTCCTGCTCGGTAACTGGAATGAGGTTTCAGTGCTTTTCTGTGCTCCCCCTTAGAAGGAGGGAGGGATTGTTTGTGGGAGAACAGACCGGTCTGTAGTGGGTTACTGGTGGGGGACTGTTCTCACCGTTTTTATTTTCAGGGGACTGGTGGTTCTCAGCATTACCTCCAAGTGGTTTTCTGTTAAGGTCTCTAATGCTTCCTACTGGATGGATATGGAAGTAAACTGGGACGTGTTCTACCTCCAGCTCTGTTCCTGCTTGACCTCTGTGGTTTCATTCTCCAGAAAATAGAAATGGTGGTGACTTCTCTAGACGGAGATAAGAGATGTAATCATTTATAAAACATTCAGACCACAGTACTGACCACGTCCTCCAGTTTGGGCTGCCTCTGAAGCACATGTGATGGGTAATATTTTTCCCCACTATCCTGGTTAATATTTTCTCTGCTGTCCTGTTTGCAATGTGGACAACTAGTGACTAGCTGAGCTCTTAATCTTTCTGAGAGAACCTGGAGATGGAAAAGCAGAGGGAGGAAGTCACTTGATTTCAAGCAAAAAATTCAGTAGTAAACCATTGTCATTATTTCTACACATTTTGTCCAGGTTTGTCATGTATAGAAGTAGAGTTTTAACCATGCAAGAAAAGCTGAAACCTGCTTGTCTGAAGGGAAAAAGGCAACATGAAAGTGAGGAGGGGTGAGATGTGTCCAGAGCATAGCTATTCTCTTGGTCCCAGGGGATCATACCCATAGAGAACTTGCTCTGTGTTCTTAACTTTCTTTTTTGAATTCTTGCTTGATGGAATAATTCAGGTTCCACGTTTCAGTGGACAAACAAGGTCTCTTTTTGCAGACTAAGTTCCCCTGTGGCAAGAGGACAGATGGACACTGTGATCCCAAAAGAAAACAGCTGAGTTTTTGGATCAGCCCTTTTGTCCTCGATGTCTGCCTCTAGTTTTCTTACCTCATCCTAATACTGTATGTAGGTTCAAATGACTTTTAGGAGAAAGATGCGTGGATGTAACCGGAATCTCTTGCCCATTCCAGTGAAGCAGTTCTCTGGATGTAGTGTTATATTTCATACTCTGTCCATGACCCCACTGAAAACCTTTTTTGGACTACCAGGAGAAATAATCTATTTGAGGTTTTCTGGGCAAATGGTGCCAATGGGAGCTCTCCTGTGCCAAGTCCCACCAGTCTGCCAAAGACCTGTGCTGCCTTCCTCCTGTCGACTCTTTCTCTCCCAACACTGTGTCTTCTTTTCAACAAAAAACATTTCAAACATTTACTATTCAAGCTGGGGATGGAGAGAGGAATAATGACTGACGTAAAAATCCTTTTTCACGCCTTATTGTCCAAAAAGTCCTCTGGAAGCTGTCTCTGCTCTGATTACTGTGAATGGAAGCTGAAAACTATGTACATAATGAGAATATTTAGACAGATTAAATTCTTCTCTTGAGACTTGCTTGTCTGTGCAGCATCTCTATTGCTGCTTCAAGATTTCACACCTAAGTGTGACTGCAGAGTCTTCAGAGACCACTAGGCCCCTATTAACCTTTGTCTGAACAAATGGTTGTCTCACTTCTTGTTTATAAATTGCTTTGCAAAATAAAGGCTTGCAAAACAAATAAGTGAAGGCAAGTCCAGGAAATATGTAAATAGACCTTTTTCTCCTGTCCCATCACTTGCTGCTAATACTTGCCTCCTTTTTGGGACTGTAGGAGACCTGGCAGGTTTAAAGGGTGAATCTTCTCATGCTGTTCCAGACCTGTGAGGGCAAGACCCTGCAGGGCAAATGGGCTGAAAGGAAGGCATGCATTGGGCAGCCCAGCGACCTTGTTGAAGGCAAGCACTGATCACAGTTAGAGCAGATCGATGCTTTCTATCTTTGCTTCAGATCCATCACCACCCTGTCATGTCCTCGACAGCTGGACTGACTCCCAAGTCCCTTGGCTGTCTCTGGCAATGCTGAGGACGGGGGTCACGTTCTCTCTGCACTGAATTTACACTTCAGTGCAGATGCTTTATCATGGTCTCTGTAAGGTCCACTGGGCCTCTGCTGTGGAGACTGTGGGGCAGGGGCAGCGGATTTCAGTTTCAGGTCTTTCGTCATAACAGTTTCTTGTCTCTCTGTTCCACTGATGTGGGAATGAGACATGATAGTCCCTGTTTCTAGAAAGCAGATACTGAAATAAATAAGAGATTAAATCCTGGGGATCAACAGCGATTCAGAGTGTCTGATCCAAACTGCTTTCATGACCTGGCAAATGATGCTTCTCTTCTGCACAACAGCAGCCGTTTAAGCTAAAGCCTCTACTCTCTGATCAGCCCTCCTCTCCTGGCAATTTGGGACATGGTGTCTTCCCATGATGGAAAGGAAATGGCTTAAATTCTCAAGGGGAGCCGTATGCCTTTGAGAAGAGTCACTGGCACAGGTACTCCTGGTGGCCTGGCTTGGTAGCGCGTCAAAGCTCCCAGGTGCATCTGTTCCGTCTGAGTCTCTGTTGGTTTTTTTAGCTGATTGGGAAAGGGACGCGGCATCCGCTTGTGCCGATTCACAGATGCTGCAGTATCGCAGGCAGCCCAGCGGGTGCAGGCCGGGCGAGGATGGGAGCGCAGATGGTTTAATGGAGATTATCCCAGTTGGAAACGTGCTTGTGCAGTGAATAAAATGAGCGGGCTCGCAGGCGCTTACTGTCCCTCTTCAGGAGGGGACAATGTCACCCCGGCCCGACGCTTTGATCAGTGACCAGAGCAGGGCTGGGCTGCAGCTGCGGGAGGCTGTGCAGGAGGGTGAGGAGGTGGTCTGAGGACACACGTACAATTGCTCAGTGCCAGCAGAACTTAATCGGCAAATGCGAGGGCTGCGCTGATAAGTGTTGATGTAGATCCCGTCCGCCACGGCGCGGTGCTGCCTGCCCGGCCCGCTCCGGCTCTGGGCTGGAGCGCTGCGCTTTGTGCCGCTGGTGTACGTGCTCTGCTTCCCTCCTCAGCGTTTCTCCTTCCCAGCTGTGCCTTCACCCTGCTCTGGGTAAAGGTAGCTCTGATTTTCGTTGTCAAAACGGATCTTTCCAGATTGCATTTACCTGCACTAGGGTAGTTTTATCAGCTTGTTCAGCACACGATGCTTTTGTGGCCTGTCTATGGTTGCCTTCTGGTCTCTGTAGCTTTTTTTTTTTGTGGTTTTTTTTGTTTTATATTTTGCCTCACAGCAGTGATATGAGAGGAGCCCTCATGGCAGTACTTGAACATCCATGCTTGATATAAACTGTCTCTTGCCAACTGGGAGCTGGAGCAACAGAGCTGGAGCAGTGCTGCGAGCAGAGTGCTGCTTCCAAGGGCACCTGGGTTTGCTCCACCATTCCCTTTGCAGCAAGCGCTTTTACTCTGCCCTGCCTTCCTCAGCTGTGCCCTGCAGCAGCATCTGTAATAAATGGGTCACAGCTGCTATCTCCTGGATATTTATTCTTACAGGTCTCCACATCTAGAGACCTTGAGAAGCAGTGGTGGGGAAGGAAGCTGCCTCAGTGGCTGGAGCAGAGGGGGCTGAGTTCAGAGCATTTGAAAGGAAAAAGGTTTGAGGTGTTTGTCCTGGGTTCCCGGAGTGAGCCAGTAAGAAGGAAGAAAAGCTGATGGAAGTTTATCCTGATGGTGTGAAGCCATCACCTTGTTTAAACAAATTGCATAAACTGTAGCATTGTTGTGTTCTAGGTTACCTCAGCTTGCAGTAAGGATGCAGCAGGACTGGGGCACTATTAGCATGTCAACCTGCATATCCTATAAGAAGTTATTCATGGTAAGACCTTCTTGCCAAAAATACAGTGTTATATTCCTTACCACAATTGCTTTGATGTGGTTTATTATGATACTGATATAGAAATAGAAACAAATGTGCAAAAAAGGCAGCTGTTACTTCTGTGCGTAGATGCAGCTCTGAAAGCCTTCAAAATAGAGAAAAGCTTCTCAAGCTTTTACTGAGTGTACAGGCACTGAAATTTTGAGCCATTGCTGTGGCAGTAGAGGAATTAGAACTGCATTAAGCATAAATATCAGTAGCCCTAAATGTTACAGGTGCCTCTGAAATACAGCTTTGCTTGGCTAAAAGCCCAGTCTCAGGCTGATTGGAGTCTTCTCATTCCTCCCACTTAGTCAGCTTCCAAAAAGTAAGGTCAGTTAAGTTGTTGCTTTGGTCTGAAGTGGTTGAAGAAGTATAGGAGCCAAGTTTGGTTAAAATTAATGGTGTTTGGGTGTGGGATGGGAAGGCAAGTCTCAGCTCTTTATATTGTGCAACTAATAGGTTGAAATTGGCACACAGCCTTGTTAATATGGCATAAATCCTGTCTCCTTCATCCTGCTCCATTCTTCTGTGGGTTCATCAATAAATTCTTGTGACTGCTCTCTCATCATATGCCTGTGACAGATGAACTGGCTCTTCTGGAGGTTCCCACAGCCCTGGTGTTTCCTAATGCAAAGAGAACTTCAGATAATAACTGGCCTTGTGAATAAGAGGTTCTTCTTGAGCTGGTGGGAGGAGAGTCAGATGAGTGAGCTGTTGTGAGAGTGAAATATAAACTTGCTGTACTAGTGACCTAAGAGCTGGAGTGCAGCTTCTGATGTTTGATTTTTCTTGCTTCCTTGTAACTGATGGCATTTTGAGTAAGAGTAACATCAGCCAGAAGGCAAAGCTCCCTGGTGCTAGGGCTGAGTGGGAGACTCAGCCTTTGGTACCAGAGTGAAGCAACTGCAACACCACGTATTGAAGCAACTAACATTAATGGATTAGCTTGTCTCTTTTCACTGGAAAATCAATAGTGCAGGGGACTGGAATGTGTTTTCTGTACAGAGCTGTCTGTTCACTTCACTATGAGAAGTGGGTTTTTCCTAAGTGGAGCTTGGGTTGTGCTGTCACTTGGACAGTGAGCTTTCCAAAGGGTCAATCCTGCCCCTCTGCCACCTCCAGCAGGCTGGCAAGGACTCTCTGGAAGGCAAGGGTGCTGTGCTGCTGCTTGTACCTCTGGCCAGGTGTGCTGCAGATGCTTCCAGCCCTGAAGAGAAGCAAGGTGGCTGATGTAATGGGCAGAGGCTGTTGGTGAGCTTCCCCAGTGAACAATGTCCTGCCCACTTAAGTCCTTGGTTTGGCTTATGTGGTGTTGGACGGTGGGCATGAACTTTGGAAGCAAACCAGCTAAACAGACTGGGCAAAGCAGTGGATCTAGATAGGTCTCTGCTTTTGGACACTTCCTGCAGCTGAGAACTCACACAGTGGTGATACTGGGCTCAAACCACAGCCCATTCTCCCAGCACAGCCGCCCTGGCAAGGCTGAGAGTCCATGCTGCTGCTTTCCCTGAATAAAGCTGTCCTTTGGAGTCAGCTCACTTGGACAGCAAGGCACCAAAGCTGACACTGTTCTCTCCTGATACTGGAGACCAATCTCTCCCAAATAGGGCAGGTGTCAGAACTGATAGCTGTGAGCACCCTCTCCCTACACCAAGTTGTAACAGTTTAAAAAGGGCCTTTTAAAATTCCTTTCTTGGACTAGACTGTTCCAGCAGACTCAAAAATCTTTCATTTTCAGAACACTTGTAGAAAATAAGTAACAAATACCCCCTGTGCAGTGTTATTTTGTGCAGTGGTAGCAACAGCATCCTAGAAGCCGGAGTTGGAGAAGACCTGTTAAGTCAGCTAAACAGTCTCCTGGGAAATGCAATATAAGCCTTTTTCTCCACAGCGTATTTTCCGGTATTTTTTTCAGTGCTTTAACACCAGCTTTGTTTTTAAACGGAGGTCTGACCTTGCTGCCTGCCTGATTCACATCAGCGTTTTTGAGTAAGACAGCAGTCTTGATCTCTCATCCCCTGAAATTATCATTTATTCTTTAATGCACAGGTAGAAAGCACCAGGGCTGCAGCACTGTGCAGTTATACCTCTCCAAACATTACCAGAGACTATGGAGGAAGGAGCTCTGGACAGACTGGTATCTCTACACTCCTAAATAAGTCTGCAACTTCTTAATATCATCCTAAATTGCACTTTATGTCTGGGTGAGATCACTGATACTCTTGTCCAAAAATGTGGATTTTTGTACTACATCAGCAAATCCCACACGTGGCTCATGCTTCTGTAAGCAGGACTATAAATACAAATAATGCAGCTGGGATTTATCTTGTAAGTTGAAGTCGGTATAATGCTCTGGGGCAGAGCTGATCTCTGAAGCCTGTTGCACCAGGTTTGGTGTGCACTGTACAAGGAAGGCAGAGGAGGAGGCTGGAAGCAAACAGACACCCCACTAGCCCCAGGCACCAAGGCTTTATCTCTTCTTTTGTGCTGCTGCTAAGTAGCTACAATGTGGGGGATGTTCCCTTTCCTTCAGGCAAATCCTACCTGACAGAGTGAGTAGGGGTAATGCTGTCCCTGCAGCTGAATCCTCCAGGCAGCTGGAGAATCCTGTGAAACTCAACTGAGAAGTTTGTAAGGGAAAAAAGTAAAGAGAGGAAATAATGGCTTAGTGGTGGGGGCACTGTTGGTGTTGTGGCAGACAAGGAGTTAGGGGCCTTCGGGAACATTCATCCTTGCTGAACTCAAGTGCCTCCCACCCCTGGCAGCTCTGTAGCTTGATATGTTTGCAGGGCCCTCTCTGCATTCGTGTGACGCTGGTCCACATCTCCCTTGCTTTGTGCTGTCTGTCCCAGGGGCTTTTGTAGTCAATATAAATATTGTTGTAGTTGCCAATGCCCTGCCAGGAGAGGGTATGAATATATGGGAATTTGGGGAAGTATCTGTGTGTAAAGATGATGCCCTCGCACCTTGTTGGAGGGAACTCATTAATCTCTCTTACCATGCTAATAAATTGGGGAGGCAGGGGACAACTCCTCAAGGTCACCCAGTGTCGGGAAGGAGGAAAGCTCCACTTTCATACCCTGTGGGAGATCAACGCAAGCTGGTGGTGAGGGCACAGCCAAACTTGGCTCTGCAGCTCCTCTGCTGTCCTTCCAAGTATCACAACCCAACCATTCAGCTCTCCTGCATCCATCCACTTTGCTGCTTCCCTCCTGCTTGTTCAGATGCAATTAGGAGATGCAAAATAAGGGGGAGCCAGGGGTCAAGGAGGCGGTAAAGTGATTACAAGATGCTGCAAACGGCTGTGCCATAAATACTCCAATGATGAAAAATTAGATGCCAGTCACCTCGGGGTTATTGCTGGCCTCTATCTTTCTCTGGTTGTGAAAAATGATAATGGAAGAGTATTTACCCCAGAGAGTGCAAGCTTGCCTCTGGCTGTGATCCTGCACACCCCAGGTGTGCCAGGGATGCAATCCTTGCACTGAATGACTTTCTGAAAACACTTTGTGCCTGGATTCCTTCAATTTGAGTGGAGGAATAACTCAGTATTCTAGGGCGTTCTTTCCAAAGTGGAAAGTTTCTGGTGATCAGAGATGGGCCAGCTCCAGAAAGAGACTGTGTCCCTGAGTGAGGATGTGAAAGGGAGAGCAGAGCAGCACCCCAGGTACTGCCTTGCTGTCCATGTGCTGCTTCTGCCTTGGGCTCCCTGAGCTGCATGTAGAGGCTGCCCAGTTGCCAACTGGTCCTTGGTGTGTTGGATGCCTGGAAAGATCAGAACTTGTAAGGAGCTGGGATAATTACACTTCTCTGCTAGATGGGCAGTCAAGATCAAAACCTGGGCCTGGGCTAGAGCCTTTGAAAATCTATGGATAATATTCAATCCACTGAAATTGGTAGCTTTGGGCATACAAGTGCTTCTTTCCATCTCTTGCAGAAGGCCTTCCATTTTGAAAGAAGTGGATCACTGTGGGATTGGGATCACTGTGGCACAGGAACCATGAGAGGCAGCATCCAGCTTAAAGGACACTGTGGGTGAAAGCCACTCTCTCTGCTGGCAAAAACCAGCCTGGCAGCAGCTGAGGTCTTAGTTCCTGGAGGATACCTCCTGCCTGCCTGAGGGAACTGGGGAGAAAGTGGGAGAGGGTTCCTCAGTGCCAGGAAGACGCCTTGTGTGAGTTATGACTATAAAGCTCTGCCAGGTGTCCCGAGAGCGGCACGTTAATTACCGGAGCTGCTGTGGCAGCAGATGCCTGCTGTACCCAAAGCGTTACTGCCCTTGTTTCTTTATCTATAAATATTCCTTGTGGGATGTCTGGCAGCTGCATCCTCCCTCCATTGTGACTTCCTGACTCTACAGGGGATCTGGAGGTTAAAATCCCACTTGCCTCTCAACTTCTTTGAGCAATCGTTGTTCTGTAGCCGGTTTATCTCTTTTCAACCAACTTTGAGCTTCGTAACAGCTTGTCTGCTGATAACTTGCTGTCTATCAGCACGGCCCCTGCTGCAGCCCTGCCTCCAGCCTTGAGAGGCTGTGGATTTTCAGCTTTACTTTTTTTTTTTTTATCTCTCTAAAAAGCCCCTTCCTGAACAATCAGACTCTTTTCATGTATTTATATTTGTACTGTCCACTGCAAGGGGTAAAGCTTTACCAAGGAAAGCTTGGATCACCGCCCTCAATGATGGGCCATCTGGCTCTCTAGCTCAAGATATGAGCTCATGCAGGACAGAAACATGGCCTTGTCACCTTAGTGACGGGGAGGAGAGATGGCAGAGGGGACCCAGTGCTTGAGACCCTTTTCCCTTTAGATGTTTTAGTTGAAAAGCAATAGGGCTCTGGCAAGAGTGATTGGAGCCAGCCATGGAGTAGCACAACTTGAAGTGAGTGCAGAGGAGCTACCAGAGGCTGCAAGTGTGTATTAGTGCTGCAGATAGCTCTGAAATGTGGTGAAGCTTTTTTCTTTTTTTATTTTTTCTTTATTTTTTCTCTTTAGGAGTCCCAAACAGGTGTGGGGAAAGCACCTTGCATTTTATATTTCTCTCCAAAGTCAGCCCTAGCAATTCTCTGTGAATGTGAATAGGACACCCATTCCTAAGAAATTCCTCTACTGCAGACAGTGGGTCTAGTTCAGCCTTCCAACCAGGGATAAAACCTCTGACCTGTGTCCGTGCTGGTAAATCAAGTTTTGCTTTTTGGGCCTTTTTTTTTTTGACACACACTGGTGGAAAGCACCTGAGGTGGGAACAGAGCATCCTGGTTCTCCTGACATCTCGTTTGTTCTCTGTACTTGTGCAGTCTGGTTTTGTTGGATTGTTTCGTCTGTCCCTTCTAGTGCTCATCTGAGTTGTGAAATAGCTCTGAGCTCGGGGACGTCTTGCAGAAGCAGAGCGGGTGTCAGAGTTGCCACTTCTGACAGCATGTAAGAAATGTCTGCTTTTTCCTGCCCTGCTCAAGGAGACTTTCCTTGCGTCTGAGCACTGAGTCAAACAAAGCTTCCTCTGGGAAGTGCTTATTCAGTCTGTCAGTGTCATGCTTTGCTGTGGGAATGCTGTGTACCCACAGTCCTGGATCAAGCACCCAACCCTCAGCTTTCCTGCCAAGGTGTCAGAGTCTACCAAGGACAGTCATCTATTTTGTTAAACCAGTGACTTTCTCATCAAATGTCAGCTTGCCCCCCATCAGAGGGGAGTGATTTGCTGTGCTCTGTCTTGCGGGACAGAGGTACTGTTGCTCAACAGCTGTGAAATCTAAACATCAGTATCTGCAGAGATGGAGTTGATGCCATCCTAAAGAGAAGTTTGTCTGAGATGTCACTTCTGTCAAGGGGGAAAGTAAGAACTCCAAGGAATGATTTTGTTTGGGGTGGGTTCTGGTTTTGAATGAGGGTGTGGAAGGCTGAGAGGAGGAGAAAAGGAAAAAGCAGGGTGGCTGGGACCCAAAGGGAATAGATATTTAAGGAGTGAGCACTACAACATCTCTTTGCCATCTTCACATTAAAACTGAGGGATCATTTCCCTGTTATCTGAAACTTATTAACTTCTCATTGGTATGACAGCCCTGTGCTGCATACATGCATTTATTCAAAAACTGTCAAACTTTATGCTCTGCTCCTGGTGCATTTGCTGCATTTAACAAGATTAATCTTCATGGTCTCACTTTGCTCAGGTAAATATCCTGCTTCTACCCAACCTGTCTGAACATTTCCAGTCTCTGAATCAAGAAGCAATAGCTACTGTTTTTAATTCACTACTTGGCAAGCACCAAAGACAGATGCAATTCTTACAGATGAGTTTGTGAAGCATAAAAACAAGCAAGTTCTGATGACAGTTATGAATGAGCCTGGCTTTTGAGCTGGTCCTCTTGCAAATGTATGCAGGCACTAGCCATAATGCTGTAACTACTGCATCTGATACATGAATCAGCCACGTTTGGGATGCTAATTGTGCTTCCTGAGCTGTATTGGCTGCTTCTATAAAAGCCACATGCTGGGAAGCAGATGAAAGCTATTGAATTGTACTGGTTCAGGGTGATGGATGGACCCTTCAGGTCAATAAAGAACCTGTTTGGTCAAACAGCCCACTGACTGGCTTGAAGCATGTTTGTATGGTCTGAAAGACTCTTGGCATTAGCTGGCCATCACTTAGTGGTTGAGAGCTCTCTTGGTGGTCCTCTTGGCTGCAACTAAGCTGATAAAAACCAGCCAGATGTCCTATTAACGCTTGATCTTACTCTTGCTTTTTTAAGTTAAGCCAATAAACAAGGTTACATAACCAAGTTTTAACATAAGAGCTTTAATAAAATATACTTTTAGAAATATATAAATATATATAAAAATATATTCCAGGCAATGGTAAGCTCTAGCTAGTTCCCCCGTGGCAAGAAGACTCGAGTTGACCAGCCTGCTTTTTCGTTTTGAAATACTGAGAGCTGACAGGTGCAGAGGCTGGGAAAGTGGTGTCAGCTGAGTTGCTGGCTCAGAGAAGCTCCCAAACCTTGGTGCCTGTACTGCTGTGGCTTGGCTTGGTGGGAGGAATGGAATTGAAGACCCTCCCAGGGGTTGAGCAAGCTGGTGTGCTGCTCGTGGCTCCTACTAACCTGCAGGGAAGAGGGTAATCCAGGGTGACAAGCTGCTGTTCTTTCTTCTACCCTCACTGGCTTCTCATTTTCTGACTAGAAATGTCAGTAAAAGCAAGAAAAACAGTGTTTTTTCAGACACTAGTGTGCTGGCTCTTCATATTGTTTTTCAGCATAAGAAAGGAAGGAAAAATAAAGGATTTTACATTTATTTGCTATGTGTGGGTTTCACAAACCCCCCACTATGAGCCTGGGGACTTATCGGGCCTTTTCTGTTTAATGGAGGGGTTTGGACAGAAATTAGGGAATCACTCTTAATAGGCAGCCCTGTCCAGAAACACTGTAAAGGTTTTTCTCTGCCATCCTGTGAATTTAAATAGCACTTAATAAGTACAATTCTCCTCCTTAGCCAAAGGAAGTATTCCCTTAACTTCTTTGAGTTTAGCAATAAATCAGCCACATGTGCCTGCTTGTTTCTAATAGGAAACCACTTCACTAGTAGAAAAATCTTTAATCAAAGCAAAGTATGCTCATTCTGCCTTGGGTTAATTTGCTGCAGCTTAGGAATAGAATGATAAACTCCTAGAAAATATCTTGACTGGCTCTAGAGGTGAACTGGAAAACTGGGAGAGCTTTCTGATGTGTTGGGGCTCTGCATATTTGATTTCTGGCAGGGGTGACTGGTGCAGTTTTCTGTGTAGATTTTAGATTGTTTGAATTACCTGTGTAGTGGAGCACTTTGTAAATTATTTCCCTCTGGGAGACTTGAGCTTGGGAAACATCAGGTGGAAAGTTTGGGTATGTGTCTGAGGTGCTTATTTGGGCTTACTTTTTCCTTAGGGAGAAGTTATGAAACTAATTAACTTAATGGGTCGGAAGAGCATTGAGGTGTCTGGCACAGCAAGGTGGAGAAAGTAGACATCCTCCTGCTAAGCATTGTGGTCTCTTCTCATCCTTTTTTGGGATGTTTTTAAGTAGAGTTCGTGGCCTTGAGACTTTTCTGAAGGTTGATGAGGAGATTAACTCTAATCCAGAGCCTGAGTCCTTGCTCCTTGTGTCCTGGCTGTTGGTGAGGAGCTGCCCTCTTTGTCCTGTCCTGTGTTCAATCCTGTGGAGCTGTACACCATTTCACTTCAAAATGATGTTAATCTGGCTGTTTGCTGTCCTTTTTTGACCAGCCTTTCTCCTCCCAAGCAGTCCAGTGTGTGTTGTGGCTTCCTTTCATAAAAGTGGTTGGCACAAATCCCTACAAAGCCGGGCACCCTCATCTCATTGCAGGCCTTAGCATTGTTTGTATCGATCCATGGATACCCATCTTGGATCACTAATGGACATCAGGTGGAAAAGGTAATAAATTTTTATTGCACTAGAATTAATCTCTCACTTTGTTCCTTTGGACCAGCTCCAGGCCCTTGTTAAAACAGAAGATACAGATCATACTAAAGGATGGGAGGTGAATCTGGCCATTCAAGCACAACGACTTGTGTCTTTTCCCCAAGAGTTGAGCAGTAAAGACTAGAGAGGAGCAGAGTTGAAAGCATTGCTCAATGGATTTAATTGTTTAAGGTGCTTTGAGCACTTGAGAATCACTGCAGAAGGCAGAGAGTAAATCAGAAAAATTCTTTTTGCTTCTTTAGCAGATGTTGGGGAGCATGTAGTAGACACAGGTTCTTCCAGCACCTAATGATGCTTTTGGTGCTTTTCGGGCCCAAGTCTGTCTTAACACAGCTCTTTGCTCAGAGTGCGAGACAAATCTGGGTTTCAGACACAGCTGCTTCAGTGCTCTGTGATTTTGTGTCAATCCTTGCTATGGTTTGAGGGGCTGTTTTGCCAATTGGTTCTGGTGTATTCTCATTTGCAGCAGACACCTGTTCCTTAATTATCACCATCCTTCGTCCGTCTCTTTGTGTTTCAGCGCTTTCTGACGCAGGAGCTATTAACGGGATTTGAAGGGAGGCTGTGTTGAGTACTGTCTGTATTGGGAGAGAAGCTTGAAAGAAATTAGTCACAAACTCAAGAATAATTTTCAGTAAGAGAGTTGGTGTCTGTGGTTTGCTCTGGGTTGTTGCCCTTCACTCTTTAGTCTCAAGTTTGCTTAGTCCTTTGGGGTTTGTGCACTGTCCTAGAGTGGCAATCTGTTCAGGAGAATAGAGTTAAACTCCTGATGAGAAGAAAGGAACAAGAGGGAAAGATTTTTTTTTTAAAAAGAGGCTTTTAACTGGCTGATTTGCTTCTGTGTTAAAACTGGAAGTGTCATAACTGTTAATGCTGGTTTAGCTTTTAGTCTTGCCAGTTATGCCTGTGGTGGTGTTTTCAGTGTTTCCTCCAACAACCATCAGTTGCTTCACAAATCTGGATTCTGTGCATGCTTCCTGTCCGTTCTTTTTTCCAAGCAGAAAAAACAAGACTTGGTGTAAGCGATGGCCTCAGATCAGGATATGTCTTCACCGAGTGATGTGTCAAACCAAGGGTTCTCTCCCCTGGTCCCCTTCTGGGCTTACTTTGGTCATCTGAGAATACTTGTGATGTGAGGCATTTCCAATTTGCCTTGCAGATATTCTGAAATGGTCTCAAAAAAGGTTTCTTGGGGTTGTACTAGTCTTAAAATAGCTTGTATTCTGTTCTGTCCCTGACTCTGTTGGGGTCGACAGAGACCTTGAGGCTCGGCAGCCTGCCCCTTTGAGTCCCAGTTCTTCACTTCTGGTGACACCTTTTCTTGAACTGCTGTAAGAAGTCACGGAAAAGAGCAATGTGTAAATATTAATGTTGAATATTTGTCTTTAAAAATCCCTTTGGGATGCTTTACAAACCTGGTCTGTGTGTGTTTTGGCTTTCTAAATACTGCCTGCTTACAGTGTTTGGACCTGTTAGTATACTGCTAGCTGGTGCCATCCCATGAATGACAGGCAGGGCTCTCTTCTGTAACACCCATTTTGTCTCCCTGTCACAAGTAGCTTCTCTCTGCCTACATTCAGACCACAGCCAAGGCTTGTTTCTTCCTGCAGCAAAGACTTTTCTCTTCTCTCTGGGGTTGATAGGGCTCAAGTCCCGCTTGGTGCAGAGAGAGAGGTGACAGTGCTGCAGAGGATGTCACCTCTGGGCATGGGCTCTCCTAGAGCTTTGTGTGCTCTAGGAGAGTGTTAGAAAAAACTCTCATGTGTAGTCCAGATTTCTAGGATGGATCTTCATTGGATGTATCTTGCAACACAGATAAAAGAGATGCAACAGACTGGTGCTGCAGCATAGCCCTGTTTAATTTGCCCCATCCCTGGAAGCATTCATGGCCAGGTTGGACAGTGCTTGGAGCAATCTGGCCTAGTGGAAGGTGTCGCTGCCCATGGCAGGGAGTTGTAACTGGATGGTCTTCAAGGTCTCTTCCAACCTAAACCATTCCGTGGTTCTGTGAAACAGTGGTCTCATCTAAGAGGACAGTGAAGAAAGGTCTCTTCATTTACAGAACCTTTAATTTCCACACTGAGTTAAGTTATTTCTTATGAGTACCTCTGATTATTTTTTTCCTCCTTTTGCACAGTTTTTCAGCTTCTGAGTCAAGAATTGAACTGTTACTCTATTGGTTCCCACTATATGTTCTTCCACATATAAAAAACCTATATGTTTTACACAAGCAACTTAAAACTTGGGGAAAAAAGTTCCAGGCAGACCTGGCTCCATTGCTGTTGAGCCTGGGCTACCCCGAAGCCACCCCATCAATGTTAATGCAGGCAGACTGGTCAGGGCTATTGCTATTCAGACCTAAACTGAGCATGTACCCAGGCAAAGAGGCCACAGTTTAATATTTAATGTTCCGTAAGGCTGCACTGAGAGCTTTTACTGAAATGTGTCAGTAAAGGAGTGCTGGAGCAGTGATAGCAAGTGGCCAAGAGCCAAGAGGATCCTGAGCTCTACTTCTGCCCGAGGCATGTTCTCTGATACCAAACAGCTCGCTTGACCCCCTGTGTGTCAGCCAACTTAGCTGTAAAATTAAGCAACAAAAGAAAGCTTCATGACTAACGGACATATCTGGAGGTGAACCTTCAATGCAAGCTTTGTTCTACTAATAAATTCATCTTACTGGCAGATATTTCTTGTTTTTAACCTAATGTGTGTGTTTTTGTTGTCCTTCCAGGCAGCATTCACTCTCCTCCTGGGTCCTTTCACCTTCTTCAATGTGCAGAAGACCAAGTATCTTCAGATCATGACGTCCCTCATGAGATGGATAGGTGAGTGTTGGCAGAGTCTCGGCCACCTCTTTGCCACTGATGGAACCTGAGTCACGCCACTGACGCTTCTCTTTGGCAAGACATTCTTGTTTGGAAGCAAGTGCTTTTCAAAACAACCTCTTTGAGGACGACTGTGCAGGCCTAATAAATCTTTGAGGAGAAGGATTTTATTCTAGGATGAAATTTCTGATTAAAGCAAAACAAATTGTTCTCAAAATCAGACATGGCAGGTAGGTGAAGTTCTGGTCTGGTTTGTGTGAGAGGCAGAAGGGGGTTTGGAAGAGCCTCCTGCACTGGGGCTGTCTGTGATATCCACCAGTTGTTAAGTTTCTCATTCTCACAGCATGTGTACAACAGACTTCAAAGAATCTTGTTTTGAGAACAAAAGGTGCTTCTGTCAGACTTTCCACTTGTAGTTTTATCATCTGTTTGCATTTTATTTTCCTGTGTCTTCCTTTATGGTGAGATGTGCCACACTGGAAACCCCCAAACCAATCTGTGTTGTCCTTGGGAAGTCCTGCTCCCATGAGTTCTCTCTCAAATCTTATTGCCAGCAGCTTCTGGGAAGACAGATCATTGCCTTAAGAGAAATAAGACATCACTACCATTTTTTTTATGTCTTTGTCATTCAAAGATGCAGCAGCCTCATGTCTGGACTGTGTGTGTACATGCTCTTAAAGGCTGAGAGGTGTGTGTGTGTGTTGTGGAGGCTTATGTTCAAGTTTGTCTATTTTTGTGTAACCTAGAGTGACTCGATATTCAGGGCTAATAAAGAGCATTTTTGCAGGTTAATAACCAGCACTTCTGCAGGTCAACAGTCTCCTGGTTCATGAGTCCAGACCATTCAAACACAGAATTAGCTCTTTATACCTATCACTGACCTAGGATAAGAAGAAAAGATGCTTCTCTGAGTATGTCCCACCACACATATGCTCTTGAACTGATTGCAGTTGGGTATTGTCCCTTTTCCATGAATTCATCCTGTTTGGAATGCTGGCAGTCACTGCAGAGGAATAGAGATCCTCTGTTCTAGAGAAATCCTGAGATGGGGTTAAGCAGTTGTCACCCAGGAAAATGAAGTTGGATTTTAAGCTCTCAAGCCTCAGATGTTGAACAGCTTGATTTAACAAATCCTGACCTTGGATGGTGTGAAAATCCTGAATGTCTGTTTTTCCCCTTTGTTGTCTGAGCACATGAAAGGTTTGAAAGCCCTCCAGTTCTTCAGAGAAGGGTTATCTCATTAAAGGGTACTAAAAGAAGAGAGGAAGTTTTGGGTTCTTTTTTTTCCCTTCTTTTTTTTTTTCTTAAGAGTGATCTCTGCTCAGCTGACTGGCCTGTTTCCAATCACACTGCCTCCTCTTTCCTGGTAAAGACATCAGTCAGAGCTCATCCTGTCTCTGTGACAGCCCAATGCCTGCCTCATCTGCCACTGGTTTCCCTTTAGCCAGCTCCTTCCAGTATGAGCATTGCTAAAGCTTGGCATAAAGGCAGAACTGTTCTTCTTTTTCATTGCTTGATGGAGAGGGACAAAGGCAGTGTTTGGAGAAGTGTAGGGGAAATTCATGCTTTAGCCTGATTGATTCCTACCTCAGCACGCTGGGGAACAGCTGCCCCAGATAATGATAGTTAATGACCCTGACAGCACCTCAGTGGCTACTTAGAGGAATGGATTCCGTATGTGTACAATGAGGGATAGATTTATTGGGAAGGACGATTTATCAAAAAGCCATGTGATGCAGGGAATAGAGAAAAGATTTTGCTGCAGATTCCGGGATGAGGATGGATCCCATACTGCTGAGATTTATCAAGCTGGCTTCTCCTGTGTCCTCACATCACTGCTGTCCCCTCCTCCAAAAGCAGGTGTCTTACTTAAAGATGAGTTGATCTTTGTTGGTGCTTAGAGAGCCTGGATCCTAAAGAATGGTCTTGGATAGTGTTTTATGGTCTCCTGGACTTTTCCTGCCTCAATGCCAGTAGCCAGATGTGAACTCTGTCCTGGTATAATCTATGCCTTTTCTTCCCTTTTCTCGAGTTGGTTTTAGCTGTGGGTGCTGAGGGTGGTTCTCTTGCGAAGCACTCTGAGCAGCAAAGCAACACTGGAGCTGCCAGCCTACTTTTTGTTGTGCTGGGAAAAACTTCCCACAAGTTCAGTGGCTGGTACAGCTTAGATCTGCCCATTATCTTGGTGTGGGTGGGAAGCTGACCCATCAGGGGTCAGCAAACTTCACGATTTGAAAAAATCAAGCCTCTTTGAGCTGGGGGGTCAGTACAGACTTTGCAATGCATCTGCTGGTCAGGACCCACTGCACACCCTTTTCCCCAGCCTGGTGGAAAGCCCCTGGATTTCGGAGCAGCAGAAGCTGATGTAAAGCAGCACTGCCCCAGGTGTACTGGTGATTCAGATGATAGCGGCTGAGAGGATGGTTCTTGGCAGCAGGGAGAGTTAGCTGTGTGTGAAGGTCATTTCTACTCGTGTTTGTAACAGTGTCAGCCTTGCCTTTGAAAGTTGCTTTCCCTCTTTCTCCTGATCTAAGTGATAATCAAATGTCACCAGCCTCTTCCAGAGCCTCGTACTCATCGCACGCAGCGCATCGGCTATCAAAGCCTGCAGCAGTCTCTTTCCACACCTCACAGACAAGAACAATTTCATTCTGTCTCTGAAAAATAGTCTTAAACACTGGAATCTGAACTGGAAACTAAAAATGGAGGTGTGGCAGGGATCAGGCCTCCATCTGGCTGTGTTTGTCCTCCCAGGGTAAGGGACTAGGCAGGACAGGCACCTTTGAAGCCTCCAAAGGGAGAAAGTTGAAAGAGGAGCTCACAAGCCCAAGTGTTGTACTGCTGGAGAGCCCAGACAGATGGGCTCTCCTTGTCTGGGCCTGTTGATCATGGACAGCTCATCTGGAAACAAGGCTGGCATGGCGAGGCGCTTCCCTGCCAGGACTGGTAAGAGCACAGAGGGTGGATCTCTGTGTCTCCAGGTGCAGTGGGGCTGGTGGCAGAGAGGGCTTCCAAAGACACTGAGATGTTGGCAGTCTTCTGAAGAGTAACAGCTTACATACTTGGCTGCAAACTTGATTGTCACTTCATGTGGGTGAGTGCCAATGGTTAAAATCAGTGCAGCAGTTGGTGCTTGAACTGCTGGCCTTATCCATGCTTAGAGATCTCTGTTCTCCAGGAGCTGGCATGGTGTATAAGGCTTTGCCTACAAAAGATCTCATCCCTTTCCCAACTGCAAAAGCTCCTCTGGTACATAAACTGCCTTGGGAGACTGAGCATAGGCACCCTAAAGGGTGCAACAGGGATCCTGCGTGTTGTGTTTCCCTGGAGAAAGAGCCATCCTTTGGCTTAAGTCCTGGCAGTGGTGCTTACAGTGAAGCTTTGAGTTGTTGTTAGAACCTTGTTGGCCCCCCCCAGCTCTCTTAAGAGCAGAGATGGGGCCAGGTAAGTACAAATCATTCCCATGGGGTGAGGAGGGTCCTTCCCCAGACTGTCATTCCTTCCTTCCTTCCTTTCAGCTCCCTTCCACTTCAGTATCCTGAAAGTGTAGAGCTGTTATTAGCCCAAGTCCTTTGCCAGTTTTGGAGCCTGTTTCCAGGTCTTTTACAGAGACCAGGTTCTTTGAGCAGAGAATCTCCCACAGAAGCCTGAACCAACTAAGCCATCAACAAACTAGAGCTGTTGGTATTTTCAATTCTGCTGTTTGGACTTAAGGCTATTTTGTTTTCCTGGAGGGTTTAACTCTGTGGTGGTGATGGATTGTTCTCTAAAGAGACTTGAATATTTAGCTGGGGGTTTTTCCCTCTCATTTCTTCAGTTCTGATTAAGTGGCTGGCATTAGGGGTGAGCTGCTGAAGGGCGCAACCAGCAAAAGAAACTGAGCCAGGCAAGTCTCATGCACCTCTCACAGCAGAGGGGACACAGCTCTCTGGGGTACAGCCCTACCTCGTTATTGTTGGATAATATTGGATAATAACTGTCTAGCAGCATCATGGGATAGAATGTGGATTAGGAAAGATAACAAAAGGACAGAGCTTGGTGGAGCTCAGCAGCAAACATTGGGCTATTGTGTATTAAGCAGCTAACCCGATTAGTTGCAGCCTGTTGCAGCCCGAGTTGTCCAGCTCTGTAGGTGAGGACTGTTGGCTGTAAAGACATTGGCAGCAAGATTATCACTGCTGTTATTGAATAGTCCCTGGCAAATGTTCCCAGACAGTTCCCACGTGGGACATTTGCTCTATGTGCTGCTCTTGATGCCATATTGTAGTTATTAGAAAGTATTGTATTTTAATAAAGAGATGTTTTATAGAGGAATAAACTTCTGGGTTTGGTTGCTGCAGGCTCAATTGTGTCTCCCTGTAGCACAGTCAGATCATACCACATCTATTTAAGTGACTGCAGCCCTTGAGACAGCATTCCCAACCCTGCCCAAATGATGATCTCACAATTATATGCCCAGGAATAAATTGTTTCCCTTAGCTCTTTCCCCTGGCCAGCAAGACAGAGGGGAGGTGGACAGGAATAGACTGAAGGTCTGTGTTAAGCCCTTTTTTCTCTATCTCATATCCTTCCAGGACATTTGGTAGAAGGCTTCTGGGGAAGTAACTAGGAAAGGTCTCTCCAGAGCATGCTGGTGGGGCTGACTTTCCATGGGTGCTGATTTCTCTGCTCTCTTCACCAAAGCCCTGCTCTTTACAGCGCTGCTCTGCAGACAACTGGTCTCAGACCATCTCACCTTGTAAGCAGTCTCAGGCAACAGTCCCTGCCATCCTTAGCAGTGGAACCAGCTGTGCTGGAGCTGATTCAGTGCAGAAACCTGGAGTCACTCTGCTATGTCCCTTCAACTCCTGAGACTGAGAATACAGAGGAGGCTGATTTAGGAGGGGGTGACACTTACCTGAAGTCCTGTGTTTTCAATCTCCTGCAGAGAGATTAGTCTGCCATGCTCATAGTCCTCAAGGTGGGTGGTCTCTTTTTGCACCAGAAATAGAACTTTCTGCAAACAGCTTAAGGAGGGACCATTTTGATCTCTGCCCCTTCCCTTTCATAGTGCAGGGCATACAGAGGAACAGGGAATTGGACTGTAAATCAGGACACTGTTGCATGTTCATTCTGACAAGCTACTTCAGCAAACTTACTTCATGTTCTTATATCCCTTTTGGAGCAGATGAAGCTGCTGCCAGAGCCCAGGGTAAATAATTCACTAAGAGAAGTGAATATATTTATGAAGAGTTAGTTAAAATGCTGTGCTTCTGTCATGCCTGCTTTTGGAATTGTAGGCTGAGGAGCTCATTTTGGTCCTGCTTGTGGGGGGCAGTGGGGTGAGGCAGTGCCTGTGTGAGGGAAAGAGCCTTGTTAGCTTCAGATGCAGATGGAGAGTGATATGCAGTGCTGGACAGGACAACTCAGATCCTGCCTGAGGAGCTGATGCTCCTGAAAAGAGGGCTTTATCCAAGCAGCAGGAGACACTGATGGGTCTGAGAGCTGAAGAAGGGCAGCTGGAACTGTAAGGACACATTCAGCCTTGCAAAAGGATCTGGATGATGGTGCTCATAGAGGCTTTCGGAGTGGGGGTGTGGCATGATAAGCTGCTTTCTGTTCAGAGTGTGTTGTTGGAACAAGAGAATATAAAACTTTGGTGGGCAGGATCCAAAGTAGGATGGGGATGATGTGACTAAGGCTGCAAAGCACCAGAATTTCATGGGACATGGGTGCTCTGCACTCAGTGCTTTCCATTGCACACACAGCCATAGCTCAGGCTCATGGTGACACCGAAGTGTGTGTCATTCCCTTCTCAGAGAAGAGTAAATTCTAACATGGACAATGAAGTGACTGTCAGAGCTAATAGGCCAAGTCAACAGCACAGCTGAGAGCAGAGTCCTGGCTGCAGAGGCTTTGCGGTGCTCCTGCCAAAGGTGACCAGTGGAGAGAGGACAATAAACTACGCGGGTAATTTTCCACCAGGAGCAAACAAGCCTTGCTGGCTGCTCTTTCCTTCCCATATGTTGAGATAAAGCATCCCTGATAAACACCTGAGTGCTGAGCCGTTTTTCTCCCTGTGAACTCTTGCTGGTGTGCAGATGTCTGTGGGACCAGCTGAGGTGGGCTGAGAGGGGGCAGCTCTGCTGGGTTCACAGCAAGACTGGTTACCATGATAAGGGAGGCTACTTGTAAACCTTGGTTATTGCATTGCAAACCGGATGAAGAAAAAAAGGGAAAATGATGCCCTTACAGCAGAGAAGCCCTGCTGAACTGCTTTTGGCTGCCAAAAAGTCCTGGTGGTACTTTATAATGAAGTTTCCCTTTGTGAAGGAAACGGGCTCTGCCTGTCCTGAGGCAGCAGAGTCCAAGGCCTCTGCAGCAGGAGCCAGTCAAACCTGTGGGAGTGGAGGTGCCTGAGAGGTTTTTTCTTGCCTTACTGGTGAGATACATCACACTTCTGTGATCTTAACCTGCCCAACATGTGGCTCTGCCTCCCATGCTGCATGAGCAACAGTCCCCTGCCATGTGGACCCTGCCTCAGGCTTTGGGGCAGGGAGGGTAACACTCCATTAGAGGAAGGAGCCACACTGATGTTCCACAACTTTTGCTCATACCTTTCTTCTGGGAAGTAATTTCCCTCCTCTTTTTATTCTGACGTCTCTCTCCAGAGAATTGCTGTCTTCTGTGAGCATATCCATCTTGCTTCCCCACAGTCTCTGCACTCATAAATCCTTCATCTTCCTAGAGACAGTGTTTTAGGCTGCGTTGTTGTCAAATCTGATCCTTAACTACTCCAGCTCCCACATCTGATGGAGCAAACCTGGTTTTCATGTTACCTCTTTACTGTCAATTCATATAGAAACCCCCTCTGAAGGTTGGAGAAATTTATCAGCTGCTGCTCCAGAGTTTACAGAGAGCTGGAGGTCATGAACAAGTGGCAGGATATAGCTTCTGCAAGAGAAACTGGCTAAATGAGTTTTAAATTTAAAAATCAATGTCTTAATTTCAGATACTTTGTTCTGCCAGCATGGTGAACTCCAGCCATGCTTTAATGCTTTAAATGCCACAGCATCCATAGTGCCTGGCAGTTCCAGAGTTGCAGTGGGCTCTTCAGCTTGCCCAAAACACTGCTGGAAGGCAGCTGGCTCTGAGGGAGGGCACCAGTATCCTAGAAAGAAATCAACAGGGAAGCAGACAACAGGGAAGGGATGCAGAAGGTAGGACTGTTTGATGTGCTGCTGGGCCATTCAGTGTGCACAGAGCAGATGCTCTTGCTTTTATACCCTTTCTCCTGAAAGTTCTGCCTAACACTAAGCTAAATGAGATCTGTTCCTCTGTTAAAGAGTGGTCTGCTGTGTATTGGCTTGATGGAGGATCAAGGTTAAGGTGGGGAGAGATCTCCCTCTTTCCAAAGAGACCAGGCTCAGGAAGCTCCTGAAAACATCTTGGAATCCATCTTGCTACGTAATGTATGAAAAGGGAAGCAAGTGGCATGCATTGGGAAAGGGTGATTCATTATCATTATTTCCTGGCATATTGATTCTCCGCTTCGACAGGAAAGCTCTGTCACACCATCAGCCGGCAGTGACGGATGGCCCTGCCACAAACGTGCCGGCAGCGCGGCGTGGCACCGGCTCAGACTAATGGCTGGGGGCAGGGGAGCAGCCAGGCGTGGAGTGGTTGCACTCCACTGCCTCTCTGGGTCCTGGAAGGGACGGCAGGCAGGTATGGTGATGTTCTTTCCAGGCTTTGCTTGTGGAAGGAGGAATGAGAGTGTGACAGGGTTGTAGAAGACATGAACATCTCACAGTATTGTGTCTTCAGGGATGTAAGGGAGGGTTAAGCCAGAAGCTCATTCTGAGCATCAGTTCTTCAAGAAACCTTCCATGATAGAGGGAAAACAAATGTGTTTTAGCCTTGGACGTACTGTTTTCTGCAATAGTCTCTCTGCAATGAGATGAAGCTTGTGTACAAACAGCATTTTCATTTATGAAGGTGTTTTCTCTGGCTCTGCAAAGTGATCCTTAAACTCGGAATGGCTAAATTATCTTCACTGCTTCTCTGCAGCTCTGTTATGCTTCTATCAAAGTGCACAAAAATGTATTTCTTAATATCCCCAGACTCCCATATTTCCCAAAATGTACTTTGGATGTCTGCTCATCCATATTCAGCCTTATTTCACCTGCAAGAACCAGAGCAGAACTGCCCTGTCTCTGAATCAATATCCGAGTCAAGCCAGAGAGGCAGCAGTAGCTGCCTGCAAGGTCTGCTTTGGGTCCTCAAAGAATGAGGGGAGCAAAGAGAATCTGCAGGGGAGGCAGTTGGATGGCTGGAATGAGATTCATCACAACTTTTCCTTTATGGCATAGCACCTCTTTATTTTTTTCCACAGGCTCATTCCATTCTTACACTAAAAAAGATGCTCGAACATCTAGAGCACAGAAAATGAGACAAGAAGTGTCCTCTGTGCCTTGCTGACTGCCAAGCCTGTGGTGTGGGGGTCTGGAGTGGGTCTGACACTGTGGAAAAATCAGGACAAGCAAAATGCTTGATTGCTTTTTAGACATTTATATAAAACAAGATTTAAAGCAAAGTTTTCATATAACCAACTAGCAATCCATGTTGACATCACTGTCCACCTGGCTCTGGATGTTGTTGGTCATGGTGTCTGTAGGTGTTTCATCCCTGGAGAATGTTGCTTATATCCTCTGTCCTGTGTGGAGAGAAACAGGTAAGACTTTTTTTATGAACCCATGTCTGACTTCACCAGGATCCTTGTGCTGAAGCAACACTGTTGGAGAGCTGATGTGGCAGCTGTAGGTGACACAAAATAGTATTGTGTGAGTGCCTTCAGCCTGTTGTCCCAGGTAGAGGATGTGAGTGGGAGCTTTGTGTGTGCCTGAGGATCCTGTGCTGCTGCTTTTCTGCTCAAAGCTGCCTGTCAGTCAGTCTGTCATCTTCTTTTCATCTTGTCTTATCATCCAAACCATATCTACGTTTTAGAGTGTCATTTTTGGGCTTGCCTCCTCCCAGGGACAGAGAGATAAATCTGACATGCAAATGTTTTAGCTCTCTGGTTCCAGAATTGAGAAACTCTTCTGCCTCAGGGAGTGTGAGAAAACAACCACTGGGGCAAGGCTGCTGTTGTCCTCTAGGGCTGGAATTGTGCAGGGGAGGTTTCCAGTTTACCCAGCACCATTTCTCTCAAGGATCTTGCATCTGCAGAACAGCAGTGCTCAGGCAAGGGGAGCAGAGCTTGCCGTGTTGGAAACACTAGTTTAGGTCTTAGTATTGGATCACTCTTTGTAATTTTAATAAGTTCAATTTCTGCAGTGAGTATTTAAGGAAGAGCAAAAGTGTTAAATTCTAGTTGCTTAAGCTAAAGACTTCTATCCTTTAGGGAATTCTGTTCCTTCAGTGCTCCCTGCCAGAAAAGCACATGTCAGGGCAGAGGAGATGGGAGATGCCCCAAGGATGGGGTGCCCACCTGGAAGTTCCCCTGAACTCGTCCTGTTGGCACTGATGCAGAAAGGAGGACTTTGAGCCAGTGGTGAGAGTGAGTTTGGGGGGTGGGAATAGGTCACTCATCACTCTGCTGAGCAGAGCATGAGGAGATTCACTGCCTGGTGTGCAGGGGAAGAGGTGTAAGACTTTCTGAGTGGTACCTAGTCCAGATACAGGACCAGCTCAGCACTGGGCCACAGAGCCTGATCACCTTGCCCAGGCATGACAGAAAGGAACCATCTCAGTGCATTTCCAGAGCTGCCCAGCCTTCTTTGTCTTGTTGCTTAGGGCATCTTCTCCTCTTCCTTGTAGCCTGTGCAGCCCCGGGGAGCGCAGCCATGTCACATCACCTGGAACACAGCTCTTTCTGGCTTTCTTGCTGAGCAGATTTGGCTGGCAGGCGTCTCCCCTCTGGGAGACGTGGGGGAGGCACAACAACTGTACCCATGTTTGCAGTGCCCCTCACTCGCTGGCTTGAGTGAAGGCGAGGGGAATTGCACACCCCCAGAGCAATGAGCTGTTGCCTTCCGTAGCCCTCTGTGATTGCTCCTGGGGGAAAAAGTAGAGCCCCGCACTCCCAAAGCAGCCTGGCCCTCATGGCACTGTGAAGGATCTGCTGCCATCAGTCCAGTGTTTGTGGAGGGCTATTAGATGTGCCCTGTCACTGGGAAAAAGTTGGAAACAAGAGGTTTCCTGAGGCAGCACCAGATGAAATGTGGCGTGCAGCTTGGAGCTAGTGTTTGCTGCAGGAAGAAGAGGATTACTGAGAGAGAAGAAACTGGGTTTTGAAGAGCACTGGGAGCATGCAGGAGGCGACTTTCAGTAAGTTTAATCTGGTCTTGCTGGTCACAGGAGAGGCAGCGTTCACTAACTGGTCTGTAAATATGTTCCCTAGTCCCATCCCTGGCAGAGTTCCCCATCTCCAGCTGTGTCAGGGAGAGTGGGACTGGGTTAGCCAGTGTCCTTGTCACCCCATGGTGAGCCTGCCCGGCTCCCAGCTCTGTTTAATTCCTCTGTGTTTATATTTATGGCATTCAAAGTTGTCTGTAATAGTAGTCTCAGCATTTTGTTGTTTTTTCATTACCTGATAATTCACAGCTCTGTTCCCTCACAGAGTGCAGAGACAGCTCTGTGCAAGCAACAGTGGCCCATCCATTGCCAGCACCAGACTGTAAATCTCATCCCTTGCTGCCCTGCCAGGCAGGTCTTTTCTCCCCCCTGTTGCTTGTTAACTCCAGCAGCTGATGATCATCTTTCCCAGGTTGATGCGATTTTTGTGACACCAGAATTAGTTTTCTGCTGGTTTTATGTGCCATGCTAGGAATGAGAGTCTCACAGTAACTGCTGCTGGCTCAAATTTCCACCCTCAGAGTAAATAAGGGCATTAGCCCGATCTCAATTTATTTTGTCCCTGGCACGTTGCTGTTTGCGATAAGCTTTGTAAAATGTTGTTAGGCTTTTCCCCGACACAAGTGAAAGGGAAAGACGAGCAGACTTTGTGCCTAGAAGTGATGAATTTTAATAGCAGTCTTTCAGTGCTGCTTTAGTCTCTTCCAGACTGGCTTCTCCACCCTGGGATTAGCTACAGACAGCCTGTTCCTCCTGCCCAGGAAATGGCTGGCTAGTTCTTGCTCTATCATGCTCGACAGATCACAGGGACAGGAAAACTTGGTAGTAGCTGCTGCTCTTGTGCACATAGGGGAGGTCTTGGAAACATTAGTCCAGTTGCAAATGTGTAGGAATATTCCTGAGGTTGACTGGAGCCAGGTTTAATCTTGTCTTTCTTCAGAGGTCAAAACTCAAACATCTCTTAAGCCATTTTAAATGGTGATGTTTAGCCAGTGTGTGTGGCAGAAGCATCCACGGACTGAGACCCTTGAGGGTGAGGGGCTCACCAGCTGTGTTAACCTTATGCTTCTGAAGGGCTCAGGGCAGCCATGTGCTCCTGGGGGTGGGAGGGCAAGTCCCTCTGGGAAGGAGACTGCAGGGAGATGCCTGAGCCCATTACCTTATCTGCCAACCTGCACTGACAGCAAATCACAATTAATTCCTGTGCACCTTACCTTTGATGTACCACCCTCAGATAAGGTGGGACATCAAAGAGATAAGGAGATGCTCTTGCATAGCATGCGAGAGAGCTGGTGCCAAGAGTGACAGTGTGATGGGAGAAGGGTTGGGGAGAGTGTGGGCCTAGGCTTGACCTGAAACCTTCTCTCTCTCCAGCTTTCATCCTCATGATAATTCTGGCCCTCATCCGCATCAGCAGAGGCCAAGCTGAAGGTCACCCGTCCATGGCCCAGCTGTCGGGCATCCGCAATCTCTTTGGGGTGTGTGTCTACTCCTTCATGTGCCAGCACTCCCTGCCATCCCTCATCACTCCCATCTCCAAGAAGAAGCATGTCAACAAGCTCGTGCTGCTCGATTACATCCTGATCCTGGCTTTCTACAGCCTCCTGTCCTTCACTGCCATTTACTGCTTCCGCAATGACACCCTCATGGACATGTACACACTCAACTTCACCAACTGCGAGATCATCAACGTTGCCTTCATTCGGTACTTCCTGGGCCTCTTCCCTGTCTTTACCATCAGCACCAACTTCCCCATCATTGCAGTGACCCTGCGCAACAACTGGAAGACCCTTTTCCACAGAGAAGGGGGGACCTACCCATGGGTGGTGGATAGGATTGTCTTTCCTGCCATCACGCTGATTCCACCAGTGCTGGTGGCTTTCTGCACCCACGATCTGGAGTCCTTGGTGGGGATCACGGGAGCCTATGCTGGGAATGGGATCCAGTATCTCATCCCGGCTTTCCTCGCATACTGCAGTCGGAAGGACACTCAGCTGGTCTTCGGCAACGGGACGGTGAACAAGCACCTCTCCCCTTTCCGGCACACCTTCTGGATTGTGTTTGTGCTCATCTGGGGCTTTTCTTGCTTTGTGTTTGTGACTGCAAACATTGTCCTGAGCGAGCCAAAGCTGTGATGGGGGAGAGCAGCATGCTCCCTCCAGGACTCCAGAGACTCCAGCATTTCAGCCACCCCTCTGGCACTGTGCAGTGGGGGAGAGGCAGTATGAAGGGAAGTTTCCAGGCCACTGGCTTGGTGACACAGGTCAGACCTGGACACAGACTTTCTTCACTCCATTTTGGGTGTGGATGGAGTGGATTCAGCCTTGTTACAGTCCTAGTTCTCAGACAAAGGCCTGGGGCTGAGCCCTTGGCAGCCTGCACCATTACCAGTGTCCAGCCATTTCTGCCTTTGGCTCTGTCGGAGCAGCACGTTCTCTGTCCCTCAGTGACTCTCTGTGTGCTGCAGGTCTCAGCACACAGGAGAGAAGACAGCATTGGGTGCTCCCTACACTAATCAGCTAAATGTCCCTTCTCCCAAAGGCAGGGATGTGCTGGGCAGAATCCAGCAAGAGTTTGGGAGAACTGAGTCTCCTTTCTGCTGAGACTTCTTCAAACCAAACTCCTGTGCCAGCTGAAGAAAGAAATTAGGGTGGGAATAGACTTAATTCAGAAGGAAATAATTTTGTGTGGTTAAATTTTCATTTTCTAGAGTCATTAATCTGTGTACCATGGATTGCCTGGGATCTGGGATCTTTTGCTTAAAGCTGGATTTCTCTAGCCCAGGAGTTTACATGCACAATTCCATCCTGTTCTCCTGTGCTGTGGCAGCCCAGTTGGACAGAGCAATACCCCTCTGCATACAGGGATACAGCTCTTCCCCCTGGAAAGGAAATCAGCCTTGCTTCCCTCGGCACCAGCTCACAGCTCGGAGGTTTCTGCTGTCAGAGCCCTTGTCCCTTTCTCACCTTTGCACGGGGCTGGAACAAGCAGCCCGGCCCTGACTCCAGCGGTCGGGATCGGGGATGGGCTGGGGAGGTGCTAATTACCCAGTCCTGACACGCGTGAGGCCCGCGGAGCGCCGGCTGTGCACAGTGATGCGTTCCCGGCTCCCCGTGCTGGGTAATTAGCCTTGAAACAAGGTGGGTGTTAACTCAGGGGAATGAGCTGGTGCCAGGAGGAAGCGGCTCTGCCCTGGCTCAGCCCTGCCTGCAGCAGCATAGCTCCCAAAACGGGGGAGCAAAACCTGAAACCCTGCTGGAACTGGGCTTGAACTCTCCCTCTTCTTCTGCACAGGGTTAAGGTGGGCTTTGGGCTGCTCCTGCTCGGCTGCTCTTATGTTAGGCAGCTCTAGGTGGGTCTCTACTTTTAAGGCAACTGTGGTCACAGTAACACCACAGTGACAAACAGCACTGGGTCCTGTGCTCTGAGGCCCTTGGGCACAGATCATATGGGGTTTCCTGACAAAAGGAAGAACTTTAAAAGTTTTCACCTGAACTATTTTAACCCCCTGTTATCAAAGCAGGTTCAAAGCCAGGTGCATGTCAGATCCTCTTGCCCTCTGCACTTGCTGCAGTATTAAATGTCACCACTCACTAAAGCAAGCTTTGAACTGCAGCTCTTTTTAATCAAGCTCTGTTTTCAAGTAGGACTTTCTGGTTTCCATATGACCTGAAGTGCTCCTCCTGGGGGAATATGCAAGTACCTGGAGCTGTATAAAACCACTTCATGGCTTTTAAAGCAAAACCCTGCACCTCTCGAGCCTGAGCATTGCCACTGTGTCCTTGCTAAGCTGCCTGGAGAGGATCCAGGGAGACTGTTTGTCTTCTCTCCAGCTTGATCCTAAACAGGCATTGGCAGCCCTTGCTAGTGAGTTTAAACAATCCTCAAGTGCTCCTGGGAAGCTTATGTGGCATCTTCAGTACCAAATTAAGAAGGTGTTTTACAGGTAGCTGGGGCTGGTGTCTCGTTTAGGAAGTGGTAGGTTGGAGGGCAGATTCATGGGGGAGCTGAGATGGGAGCCACCTGCGAGGCAGCTGGAGCTGGGCAGAGCCGGAGGGAGGAATTTAGTGCTGATGAAATGAGCCTTTGGAAGCTGGAGAGGCTGAGGGGGCTGTTCCTCAGCACGAGTGTGCAGGTGTGGGTTCATGGAAGGGACTAAGAGCTCTCTGCTCTGGCCTCTCCATGCTTTGCAAGGCTCAGCCCCAGCCTTCAACATGCTCATTTCAGCCACTTGCCTCCACATTTCATTGCAGCCAGAGAATGGGGTTGTTCTCTGTTATTTCATCTTCTCTTGCCCTCCCTTACCCTCTCAGGCAGCCCCACTGGCCCTACCTGGGATTAGTAGGGGAGCAAGAGAGTCCAGCCTGATATCCCCTCCCCTCCTGCCACCTCTTACATTTAAATATGTGCCTTCTCTTCCCTGGCCCATGTGTCCCTCTCCACACAGTGTGTGACAGTGACTTCTGAGGGGCTGTACCTCCAAGAGCTGCTTGGATCCAGGTTTTGGATGCAGTGGCACACTGAGGGCTCACACCCTGACCCCAGCCTTTGCCATGGTACCTTACTGGGAAGGACTCTGCTCCCCAAGGAGCATGAGAGCTTCTCAAATAAATAACCACAAATTCCCAGACACCCGTCGTCCTTGCACAGCAGCAAAACAAATATATCCGAGGAATTGGGGTGATTAACGGAAAGAAGCTCTACGGCAGAGAACATTTTTCATATAAAACATGACATAGCAATGCCTTAAAAATTACTGGAGAAAGCAGGAAGGGGATAGATCAGTGCAGCCAGTGCTGGCTGGGGAGATGCTGGGTGACCCCTGGGTGCGGGGCATGAGCTCCCTCCTCTCACCCACCACAAACTGAGTCTATTTTTATTTGGCCATTATCAGCAGTAACAATTCATTATTACAGATTCACACGTGATGCTTGTTCTGACTGTAATTAGTTTTCAAAAAGAAGGGATTAAAACCAATAAAATGCACATTATACATCTGGTTTAGTCTGACTTCTTTTTCCATCCCCTTCCTCCTTGTGTGCAGGCACAGAGCAGCTATTCCTGGCGGGGACGGCCGTGACGGATGGGGCTGCAGGCCAAGGAGAAATGGCAAGCCGAGAGGCTAATGGAGACCCTCACCTCTTCTTCTCTATTAGCCTCCTGCAACTCTGGGTGGTAGCTGCAAACTCAATTAAAACATCTGTACTTTCCCCTTCTCAATTACGGCTCCTTACACTTAAAACCAAACAAATTGAATTGCTCCGCTGCCTCGGGCTGCAAAGGCAGTTTCTGCCAACGAATTTATTATCACCATAAAGCGCAGCTTGATTTATGTTAAAATATTAAAGCAGATCTTTATGATGGAAATAAACACTTTCTGCTGTGATTCTCTCGAAGGACCTCACAAGCGACGGCAGATTTTGGGGTTTGGGCCATAAATCTGAGGCCAAACTGGCATCGAGGATGGATTCAGTCTATTGCAGCACTTGGAAGAGCAATGGCCAGGGAAAGAAAAAGAAAAACTTCAAGGCTGAGAGGCAGGTTTAGACAAGGTTTAGGCAAGGCTTGACCATCCCGTGTCCCTGAGGGGATTCAGCTGTTTGAAGGTTTCGGGAAAGTGCTCAACATTTTATCCCTTGGATGGATTTGGGCAGCAGGTCCTGATCCCAGGAGCTGTTGATGGTTTGGGGAAGGGCACCTGCTGCAGGGGCTTGGCCAGGGAAGGTTTCGTGGCATGGCTTTGCCCTGGCAGGAGTCAGGAACCAGGAGGTAGCTGCGCCTGCGGCTCCCTCGGGCATCCTTGAACACAAGGCAGTGCCCTGCTGTCCCTGTGCTGGCACCAGCACCTTCCTGGCCTTGAATCTGTTCTGATTTGTGATTTAACCAGCTCCTCCTGCTCTGACTGTCTCCCCATGGCAGCACCAGCACGTCCTTGCCCTTGGAACCTTTTTCCAGTGGCTGAGCTGTGCTGGCCTGCCTTGTTTCCCTTCTCCTCAGCAGGATGGGTCTCATGATGCCGAGCAATGGGGCAGTGAAAATAATAACCTGCCATGGTGATGCTGGAGCTGGCAGAGGCAGGGGGTGGGTTTGGGGGGGTGCTGCCTGGCCCCCTCAGTGGGGCTGAGCCCTGGGGGTGAGTGGCCAGCAGTGATCCAGCTGTATTTCTCTCTGCATGGCAGTCCACGGCGTCCCGGGGCGTCCCGGGTGCCAGAGCTGGCTGAATTAAAAAGTGATTGATTATACAATTTCACCAAAAAGAAATAATATCCCTCAGAGGCTGTTGAGCACTAAACTACCCAACCCCTCTTTGGAAAGCCCAGCCAGAGGGTGCTTCCAGGCTGCTGCTTCCCTGCAGGTTTGTTCCTGGTGCACCCAGAGATATGGGGATGCTGCAGAAACAATTCAGCCCTTCCTTGGTCCTGGAGGGTCACATATCCCACCTGCTCTAGGTGCTTTTGGCCCAGTCACCTCCTCTCCCACCAGTGCCCAGGTTAGTGCCTGACTCCAGGAATGGGAGAAAACCTGTGCTTTTCCATCCCAATTAGCATGTAAAGGTGATTATGCAAATGCCACCATGGTGGCAGGAAACTTGGGCATTCACGTGGGGCACCCAGGACAGCCCTGGCCTTACACTGTGTGCTGACACCCAACCCCAGGGTCACCTCCCCTGGGAGCACCCCAAGCACCCCATTTGTCCTGTCTCTCACTGTCTTCAGCCTCCTGCAGCAAAGTCCTTCAATAAAACATGAAGCAGATCCATTTGGCCTCTGCTGAGTCACCAGGGACATCACTAATTAATTTAAAACGTTGGTTGGGGATTTTTGATATTTCATTTTTAATTTTCTCTTTTCTACTCCCTTTTGCTCTCACATCCCCAGCCTGAGCTTGAGTTTGGCTGCAGCTGTGTGTGCTGGTTTCCTTGGGCCAGAAAACCACAATCTGGGGGAAGTTCCCAAGGCCACATTGGAGCCTCCTGGGGACTAGCCTGTCACCCGGAGGGGCATCTGGGGCACTCAGGTGGGGAGAGCTGCCTGGGGCAAAGGGGTGCCATCTCCTGGGTCAGCCTGGCTGGAACCCCTCGACTTCAACTGGGTTTATTTATTTATGGCCTTTATTTATACACCCAGCACCTCCCTCACTGCCAGGAGGCTTGGAGGGGCTGCCAAAGCAATTAAGAGACAATTGCTATGATAAATAAGTAAGGGGAATTAAAGCGCCGGCACCAATGTGCAATGGCAGCCAGGCTGGGGGATGGGGGGACTGGCTGGATTTAACCCCAGGCAGATGGGTGCATGGATTGACGGACAGATGGATGGGCAGACAGACGTTGACAATGCTTTTGAGCCTGAAATACACGTGGCCAGGTCCTTCCTGACCTCCCCGAGGTTTTGCAGCCGTCCCCGGGGCAGAGCTGGGTGTCCCGGAGCAGCCCGTGCCATCGTTCCCTCCCTGTCACCAGCCCCGGCTGCTCGGTGGCTGCCAGCAACCCCAACAGCTGCTTTTAAATAGGAAAAAAAATACGAAGCTCTAGAGCAGCTTCTTGGGGAGACGTTTGTGGAGGCAGGCGATGCCAAACGAGCTGGGAAGAGGAGCTGAGGGTTGGCACCTCCCTGGAACAGCCTGCCTCGGGCAGCTTTGTGCAGTCCTGGCGCTGCTCTGGATTGGGGCTGGTACCGCCTGGCAAGCCCTGGCTGCTACCAGGGCCCCGGAGGCTTCAGTTCCCACTTCCCAAAGACCCCCTCCCTTGCCCGGGGCTGCCTTTGAGTCACGGCCGCCTCTGCCCGCGCCCCAGCCCGGCAGGGTAAGGGCTGCCTCAGACGTACATCAACGGAAGAATTAAACTCGGCTCATCTATCACACCTGATTTATGGCTCCATCAGCCCTCGGAGGGTGGGAGGAATTTTTTCTTTTCTCACTCCCCACAGCACACCGTGTCGGGGCTGCTGTGCCGAGCCGGAGATCCCTACGAGGCTGCCGGTGGCACCACCGCTCACCGACCCGAGCCCGCGGCCATCGATGCCCAGCACCCCAAGACGCGAGCAAGGGGCAAGAACTCAGGCTCCAGTGCTCAGCTCCAGCCTCAGCACAGGCTGACGGCTCGTAATCATCACTCAGCGCAGTTTAATGTGTTGCCATTTTCCTTTGCCTGTCTGCCGCCGGTGGAATGAGCCGGGTCTCAGTAACGGGACACGAACGGAGAGGGGGTGCACAGGAACCACGAATATCCCCATGATGCAAAGGGCAGACCCGGGCTCAGCACCACAGGATGGAAGAAGGGTCCCCAGCCAGCTGAAAATGTCTCTTTAATGACCTGGACATGGCGTTTCGAGTCCCTTTGAATGAAAGGAAACGTGACGGCAAACACGGCGGCAATGAGTTTGGCGTCCCCGATGCCAGCCCTGCCTGTGGGGAGAGCCCGAGCCAGCGTGTACCATCCCCCGCCAGGCTCCTCTGACTCCCCTCAAAGCGCACGGGACCCGCCGAGCCGCTTGGAGCATCCCCCTGCCGACGGTGCAGGACCCCGGGGGGCTGGAGCCCGGCCCATGGGGACACCCGAGCAAAGGGCAGGCAGAGGGGTGCGGGCACCCCCCCTGTTCCCCCACATCACACCTCCGACTCCAGGCTGGAGACCCGTCGCCAGGACCCGCCGGCGCACGGACTCGCCACCCCGCGGGCCACCAGCGGGTCCCTCCTCTCCGTCCCCACGGCCCGCAGCAAGGCCAGCTCCCCGCGCCTCCCGCAGTCTCTGCAGCCGCTGTCCCAGCGCCCGGACCCCCGGCCGCACGGGTGCACCCCGAGGAGCCCGCGGGGCGGCGGGGACCCCCGCGAGAGGTGCCCCGCGTACAGGGGCAGGTTGGCGTAGGAGTTCATGCAGGCGTGGGGCGCGTAGGGCGGCGCGGCGGCGGCGCGGGGGTTTTGCCGGCAGGCCTCCCGGTAGGACGGCAACCTGGACACGGGAGAGTGCGGGGCCAGCCGGCCAGCGGGCAGCGGGCAGCGCGGGCTGCAGCCGTAGCCGGCCTCGGCTTCGGGGAAGAGGNTTCTCGCCCCGCTCCCCCGGCGCCCTGGCCGAGCTCGCCCACCGGCTCAGCTTCTCCCGCTCCGCCTCCAGCCGCGCCGACTCGCCCCTGGCTCTGCAAGTCCTGGTGACTTTCGGGAAGGCTCCTCGAGAGCATGGTGGAGGCAGGAATGGGCTGCCCGCGTCCCGCTTCTTCTCCGCTGCCGAGAGCAGCCGGGGTAGTGTCGCCGAGCCCCCGTGTCCCCCGTCCCCCTGGAGCAGGGGGTTGTTTTGCGGCCGGTTCCCCCGCCCCGACGACCGCTTGTGCTCCCTGTAGATGTCCGGCGGTGGGAGGTCCCTGGGGGACGTGGGGGGCGGGACAGGAGCCCCGATATGGTTCCCCACCAGCACCTGCTCCCCATAATCCCCCCCTGGGGAAGTCTTCACCAGGAGGTGAGGGAAACCCGTGAGGGCTTCATTCCCTGCACATCCACCCCTAAACTTCACGGGGTGTAGCAGTCGTGGGTGCTCGTTTGCCCCTCTCCAGTTCTCCTCCCCGTGCAGCCGGGAGTCCACGGGGATGGGCTGAGGCAGTGTCAGCCCCAGAGGAGCACCCTTGGGTGTGTAGGCTCTCCCCAGCCTCTCGGTGGGGTGCGGGCCAGAGGAGGGGGCCCGGTGTGCGCCGGTGCTGTTCTGCACCACGAGCTGGGGTGTCCTCAGGGAGAAGGTTGTCTGGAGGCGCTCGCTGTGGTTGCTCCAGTCCTCGATGGTGCGGGTGGCCTGCTCCAGGGAGCCGCCCACGCTGGCCGTTGTCACCATCTCCTTGGCCACCTGCAGCATCTTCAGCACGTTGGCCTGGGCTGAATTGGCTGTGACATCGGGTGTAGGTGCCCGCCCAGGGCTTCCCAGGGTCTGCACACCATTGAAGCAGCTGTAGATACCCTGTGGGAAGAAGCAGAGAGACCCCCACCATCAGTAAGGTCAATGGGGTCCAATCCCTATGAGCTCACCCTGCTGAACCAGTTCATGCTGCTGAGGCGGCTGGGGCTTGACAGCACTGATGTTCTCTCTCCAGCATGGCCAGCACTACCAGGTGGGTGACACCATCCTCCATCACCCCTTTCCCCAGGATGCTAATAATGGGTGTGGGCCCATTACCAGGGCTAAGCCCTTTCCCCAAAACCTGGCTTTTCTCCACAAGAGCTCATATAAGCACAAACATCTCCAGTCGCTCCCATGTGGATCAAAGGGACAATGCCCACCAAACTGTGCCCAGCCCCATGACACCATGTGGGGACATTTGGGCCCCTTGAACGACCCTGGCAGCATCTCTCACCCTGCTGATGGCCAGGAGGAAGTCAAGCTTGTGGGACTTGGGGACAGAGTGACGCAGCTTCCAGTAGACGAGGTGCTCCCAGGCAAAGACCAGCAGGCTCAGCCCCATGGCCACCAGCAGCATGTAGAAAACCCCAGCCATGTTGTCGATGTCCAGCTTGCTGCTCATCACCTCGTTCTTCTCATTCTGGCAGATCCCCGACAGCCAAACTGTCTCCAGCTTCTGGGTCTCACCTGAGGCCAGATACACACAGGAGTGCAGAGGGTGAAAATCCATTCACGGGAATCCTCTTCCCGAGCACATCCCTTGCTCATCCCCACCCCACTGTGGCTGGAGGAGGAGAAAGAGGCCCCTGAGACCCTGGAGCTGTAATAGCCTTGCCCTTGCTGCTGCCCTTGCCCTGAGCATCCCACCAGTCACTTCTCCCTCTCCAGGGTTCTGCCCTTTCTCTGTCCCCCAGGCACCAGCCAGCCATGCTTGCTGTCCCCTTCCTAGGTTTCTCCTTCTGACCCTTGGCTTTTGTGTGTGGCCATCTTCAAAATTTTACAAATCCAGAGGGCATGACCCACTCCCCCTCCCCAACATCCAGCTGGGGAGATGCTGCTGGATTTAATATCCCCTGAAAGGAGCTGGGGCACCTGAAAGCCCCTCAGTGGCATCCTGCACAAAGCCCTGGAGGCTGCAAAGTGTTTGGAGACCAAAGCCCAGGGTTAATTTTCAGGATAGGGGGCAGGCGAGGATGGGGCACCCACCATCTCCCAGGAACTGGAGCAGGGCCAGGTCGATGGCCCGTTTCCAGTGCGAATCCTTCTGCAGGGCAATGCCATAGCCTGTGGTGGCAAACACCTTCCCGCTGCCGATGGTCACCAGCTTGCAGCCCTCATCCTTGCCTGCCATGTAGTTCAGCACCGCTGCGTCATAGATGAAGGCGTCCAGTTTCCTGCCCCACCAATGGAAGGGAGAGTGAGAGGGTGGTCTGAAAGCCCTTTTTTGAGGGGTTGTGCTTCTTTTGGCAGGGCTCTACCCCTTTCAGATAGCTGTAGCCCATCTGGAGGGGATTGTGTCTTCTTTGAGGGTCCCTGCCCCATCTTGGGGAGCTGTAACCAGATTTGGGGGTGAAGCACCCAACTTGGAGGGTGTTATATCCCATCTAGGGGAGCCATATCCCATCTTGGGTGGGCTGCATCCCTTTTGAGGGGAGCTGTATGAAGCTGCACCCCAACTTCCATGGGTTGTATCCTGTTTAGGGGTTCCATATGCCATGCAGGGAAGCTGCAGAGAGTCATATCCCATCTGGGACAGCTGTATCCAGTCTAGGGGACCCACATCTCACTTGCAGGGTGTTGTACCCCAGCTGAGGACTCCCTACCCCATCTGAGAGGTCTGATACCCCATTCCAGGGAGCCATAGCTCATTTGGGGGTGCTGTATCCCATTTGGAGGAGCTGTACCCCAGCTCTGGGAGCCGTATCCCATTTGGGGGAGCCACACCCCGTTTGGGGGAACCATACCCCATTTTGAGGCTGGTGAGGGCATCCTCCACAGAGCGCTGGTTGTACTTCACCATGTGGGTGTGCATGTCGGGGTAGTTGCTGCGGATGTTCCTCTCGGTGCTGCCGTTGGGGACGGTGCCGAAGCGGAACGGGGGGTACTGCTCCTGTGGCTTTTGGAACTGCAACGGGGAGCCCCAGGGAGTGGCATCACATGGTGTCCATGTCCCTGCCATGTCACTCCTTCCCACAGTCAGCCCTCCACCCACCCACTCATGCCCATCCAGCTGGCAGTGCTGTGCAGCAACCCACACCCCAAAAAACTTACTATTTTCAGGCATTGTTTAGGATCCCCACCCCAACCATCAGCCCCACCTTTCTGTCGCTCAGCCCCGACACGGTGTCGATGTACTGCTCCTGGATCATGAAGGCAGCCAGGTTGGCTGTGTAGCTGGCAAGGAAGATGACGGCAAAGAAAGCCCAGATGAGCACCATGATCTTGCTGGTGGTGCCCTTGGGGTTCTCGATGGGCACCGAATTGTTGAAGACCAGAGCCCAAAGCAACCACACCGACTTGCCAATGGTGAAGGTGGGACCTCCTGGCCCTACAGGAACAGGGAACAGAGGGGACAGCTGTCAGCCCAGCTGGGGATGTGAACCCTCCACCCAGCTCCCACCTCCCCAACTCACTCTTGGCACTGGTGAGGTTCTGGTTGTAGCCAACGGGGCTGAAATACTCGAACACGAAGACAGTGATGGCCACCACAGTGAGACACATGACAAACATCATGACCCACACAGCTGGGCTGTAAGGCTCTGCAAGGCAAGTGAGGCTCTGTCAGCCCCCTAGGACCCTTAGGGCCTCCCAGGAACCCTCCCTGATGGATGGGGCTTATCCTCCTGAATATTGCCCATCTTTGGGGAGGAGATGAGGGCTGGCAGCACCGTGGCCAAGCAGCTCCACAGGGAATCAGGAGGGAAAGGGGATGCTGTGAGATGGGGGGATTCAGGCTTGCTTCCCTGCCTACACAAAATCAGGCTCTCACTGACAGGGAGATGTTAACGAAATGCTGCCCATCTCCAGAGTCACTGGCAGGAGGGTTTCCCGTGTGATCACAGGTTCTCCCCTGTGATGGCTCTGGCCATCATAGGACTGTGCCTGCATCAGCCACAGGAACAGCCTGCCAGCCCCACTCAGCCCCTGGGAAAGCCCCCTGTGAGCTGGGGTGGGCAGTGAGCCCCCTGCCTGCCCAGGCTGATCTGGGATGGAGTGGCAGGTGCAGTGGGGATGCATCTGAGCAGTCAACATGCAGCCGCCTGAGTCCATTTGTCAGCGCGTCCTTCGCTGTCAGGGAGGAGAGGTCTCCCCTGATGGGGATGCAGCTTGTTAGTGCAGGAGCAGGAGACACAGGGACTGCAGACCCTGGCCCTGCCAAACCAGGACAGGCTGCTCTGTCTGACCCCAAGGCCAGTGAAGGTGACCTTGCCTTGGGGGCAGGTCAGACCCACAAAATGGGGGGTACAGGAGGAGGAAAATGTGCCCAGGCTGGTGGTGTCCCACCTCCTGTGGCACCCCTGGCACCTGCACCCACCCGCACCCGCCCCACACAGGAGCCCAGCTCCAGCTGAGCTGGGACATCTCTGCTGTGCCTTTGCTGAGAGCCTCAAGCCCTGCCCGAGCACTCAGGCTGAATTTTGTGATGACCTTGGCCAGTCTCCTCCCCTTCCTAGGCTGCAGCTTTGCTGTTTTAAAACTCGTTAAATTAAACTTTTAGCGCCGGTGGGTTTCTACAGTGAACTTAAACACCAGTTCTGGTGACAGTGGCAGAAACAGGGCCCCCACAGCAGAGCTCTGAGGTGGCAAATCTCCCCATGTCCCCATCCTCCCTCCTCCAACACAAGAAATGAAACAGAGAAAACCACTGAGCTCATCCTCCCATCTCCCTGCCTCCATCTCCATAATAAAAGGATTATTCAGCCAGGGAAGGAGGAAGCCCCAAAGCCAGAAGCACAATCTCCCTCCCTGATGACTTAGGCTTTTTTTTTTCCTTAAAAGTTATTAAAACCAAATAATATTTCCAATTTGCATTGTGGAAAGTGTGGGATGAACCTGCAGACAGACAGGAGGACACACAGCTCACCCAGGAAGGCAGAGGGGGAGACGGTGCCGTTGCTCCTGGCCACCATGACGCTGATTCCTGTCTCCACAAAGGGCACGGAGAAGTCCACTATCTCAGAGCGCTCCTCGTTGATGGTGAGGGAGCCGATGGCCATGTCTGCACGCTTGTAGTACACCTGGAGAAGGTGCAGATGGGCTTGGCATGGGCAGGGGGACAGGCAGAGGGACCCAGACTGCCTGCCCCAGGCATCTCCTCATCTCCAGCATTTCCAAACTTAATTTCTGCCTTTTTTAAAAAAAAGTATTATCTTCTTAAGTGACCACTGGCATGAACACAACCTGCTGTGGGGTTGTACCTGTTTGTCTGACTTCTTCTTCAAGGAGGAGCTCATGCCAAGCTGTCTCCTGCCCCGAGTACCCCACAGATAGCCTGATCCCATCTCCATCAGGAAAGCCCTATGTCAGGGATGAGTGCTGGCCCCCAGGGAGGGGTCCGAGCCACGCCCAGCCCTACCTCACCAATCATGCCATTCCAGACCCCACGGACAATCTTGCCATGTTTGCCATTGGTCACCAGGTAGAGGTCATAGGAGAACTTCACCGCCTTGGCCAGCTTCTTCAGGATGTCAATGCAGAAACCCTTGCAGCACAGCTTGGTGTAGGGATCCACGAGGCCATCACCACTGGAACCACACAGGAAGAATGGGTTGGACCAACCAAAGATGGTCTGAGCACCCTGGACACCACATGCCTGGGAAACAGTGGCCAGAATTGCCGAGCTCCATCCCCCTGCTCACCTCTGGGAGGAGTTGGTCTGCTTGCGGCATGGCACCGTGTTGCGCACGCAGACCCCTGTGCTGGGGTCTGTGTTCTCCACAATGACAAAGGGTCTCTCCTCCAGCGTGGCCACTGTCAGGTGCCGGTTATCGACCACAGGCTGCATGAAGGAGCCATAGCGGGGCCACACCGGGTACTTCATGTGGATGATTCCTTTCTCCCACTTGCCCACCTGCTCCCAAGGGAGAGCACATGGTCACCCTGGTGAGGGGCTCTGGGGGTCACACAGGGTCCTGTGTTCATCCTCCCCACACCTCTGGGGTCTGTTATTCCTGGTGAGCCCCATATCAGCATCCACTTCCCCACACACACACAGACCACAAGGCAAAGTGTTTCCTCCTGGGCCCTGAGCATCTCACTTGGGTGAACACAAACCTGGACAAACTTCACCCCAAATACTTTCAAACTAGCAAAAAGGGCCTCTGCACAGCTTGTTTCAGGTCTAGGTGTTTGGTTGCTGCTCTCCAGAGGTGGGAAGCTGCATTTTTGCCTTTTTTGGAACTTATCAGAGAAATTGCAGGGAAAAACTGACAGTTCTTGGCAGAGTTTTAGTGCCCATCATTGCCACAAAGCCCCACCATGGGTACTTTTGGTACCAGCCATGGGGTTTGCATGGGACAACCCACCCCAGGGTGGGACCTCAGCCTGTACATGGCCCCAGGCTCACCCTGCCAAGCCACCCCACAGTGTGCCTGTTCCAGGGGGCCTGGGGGTCCTACCATCTCCCAGAGCCGGTGCTGGTTGAGCGTGATCACCACCATGGTGGGCCTGACCAGGTAGCCACCTTCATTGAAGGAGAAGTCTCTGTGCTCCCATGTCACATTGAGGAGGTGCCTGGTGGGACACAGAGACCATAAGCCCCTGGCTGTGCAGCCCACCCAAACATAGCCCTTCTTCTTCTCCTCTTCCTCCTCCTTCTCTTCCTCCAGCTTCAGATGCGCTGCCACAGGTCTCATGGAGAGATGTGGGGCTGAGTGCTGGGCACCAGTTTTAACCTTTACTCAAGAGCCAGAGGGGAGCTGGAGTAAGCTCTGCCAACAAGGAGGCACTGAGGACGGCCCACTGCAGGGTTGAGGTTGCACAGGCTGCCACAGCAATCCTGAGGTGCCACCTCTGCACTGCTAAGCAGAGCTGTGAAACCCCCCCTGAGCCCCTCGAGGCTCCCAAGGTACAGGGATCATGGGAAAAGGCAAGGACTGCTCTGGAGAGATACTCCAGGAGAAAGCCAGCCAAGAGACGTGGACCACCAGCTTCAGCCCACAGTGAGTGTCATTCCTCCTGCCCGCCAGCTCCACCCCGCTCCTCCCCTGGCATTTCCCTCTCCATTTTCCCATTCCCCCCACATCTCACCCATCCCAGAGGGTCTCTGAGCCTCACCGGTAGAAGCTTGTGTTGGTGGTGGTGGTCCTGGCAGGGGTCCAGCAGTCCCGCCCCACCTCTGGGAGGTAGCCATGGGCACGGAAGAAGCTGGCTGCCCCCATGGCAATGATGGCCACCCCATCCCGCACCTTCTGCCGCAGGCTCAGCTTCCAGCTCTCCGTCACCACGCTGATGAGGCCCACAGGGAAGGAGGCAGGTGGCACCTCCATGTTGCCCACTGTCAGGCTGGGCACAATCCAGACGTATCCAGGCCCCACAAGGCCAGCTTGTTCTGCCATGGAGAAGAGGTACTCGGCCTCCTCCCGTGAGCAGTACACGATGAGGACCTGGGCATCGATCTGCCGCAGGAGCCGCTGCGTCCTGGAGCTGCTCTGCTCCTGGCTCATCTCAAAGGTGAGCACCTCCTGCAGCTCCCAGCCAAAGTAGCTGGCATCCGTGAAGGAGCGGATGACGTCCAAGAAGATGTTGTAGCCTGGGTAGAGGCTGGTGATGACAGCGAAGGAGCCCCAGTCATATTCCTCTAACACCTTGAAGATCACCTGGATTTGTTGCTCAATAGAGACACCCAACTGCAGGAAAGCTGATCCAGGCTCCTGCAGGAGGAGAAGGGGTTAGAGGCTGCTCTAGCACTGTGATCCAGAGCTGTTGCAGCTGTGCAAGCCTCCTTAAATTTGCCATCAAGAAGAATTCAAGTGGGCCATGAACTGGTGTGGTCCATGAGCTGGAGACACCCAAAATTGGACTGATGCACCTCCAAGGAAGCTCATCCCATGCAAAGGATCAAGTCCTGCACCCTCACATTTGTTTCTCAGCTTATTGATGAAAAATTCATCCATCCTCCAAAGGAGATCAACAATTTCTCCTTAAACCAGGAGAAAAAGGTGGGCAAGAGCTGTGCCAGAAGCATAAATGCCATCCCAGCTCCGACTCACTACCTGACGCCGGAGCCTGTGCAGCTCCTTCTCTCCCGCCCCACCTCCCTGGCCATCTGGCCTCTCATTAGCAAACCTTAATTGATCTGATTCTGTCTTAAATGATTCAGCGAATGGCATTTGCCTAAGGTCACGTGCAGGTATCAGGGTTTTGCCACCCAGACCCTCTCCACCTCCAGAGAAGTAGTTTGGGGTGAGCCCCAGGGAGCTACAGGCAGAAGGCAGGACTTTGGACCCATGGGAGGAGGAGGTTGAGCCTTCAGACAGGTCCCTCCACTGAGACCAAAATACCTAAGCACTGGAGAAAAACACTCAGACCACAACAAATCAGAGCTATTTTTCAGTTGCTTGGAGCTCCACCTGAGCCCTCTGCACCCACCTGAGCCCAAGTCCACTGCACCCACCTGAGCCCACTGCACCAACTGCCACCCACTAGCAGCAAGCAGCAGCTCGAGGTGGTCCAGGAGCACCGGTGGGTGCAGTCAGGGCTGCAGGGATGCCACCCAGGGCATTGGACCCCAAACCACTGTGCAAGCAGAGCACAAAAAACATGCCCTAAGTAAGGGCAGGTCTCCAGTCACAGGAAAGAACAAGCACTGAGACCCCTCCAGCGCCCAGGCTCGTCAGGGTAGAAAAAGAAGCCATGAGGAGATAACCCAAATCTCCTTGCCACAGCCCATCATCACATGCCCAGCACCCTCCAGCCTGGCTCCAGCTCTGCCTGCCACCAGTGCCTCCCAGCAGGCAGGTGACAGTGACTGACAGTGTCTGACGCCAGCGAGGGGCAGAGAAGCCAAAAATCCTGTTTCAGCCCTGGTGCACCTGAGATTGCCTCCACAGCCGAGTGAGGTTCCTCCCTGCTGCCCACCCGGCCATCTCAGGGCTGGATCCAGACCCGGCAGGGCAGGAGAAGGATTGGGGTCATGACAACGCTGTCACTAACCCAGTAGCCCCAGTGCCACCAATCCAGCACCCCATGGTGAGAACAGCCAGGAGAGGACAGGATATAGCACACCAGGGAATGTTCCTGCACAGGGCACTGAGGGCTTCTCCCATGTCCTATCAACAAAGCCCCTCCTTGAAGTCCCACCATATCCCACCACCCCAGGTGGCCACAGTGCCACAGCCACTGCCTATTCCTGCCTGTGATCCCACATGCTGCAGCACAGCAGCTCCCCTGCCCTCCCGCATTCCACATCGCTTACCTACACCTCTCTAATAATTCCTCATTTCTCTCATCCCCCCTGCAAATAACCCCCAGTGAGGGCCTCACCTTTGGGGTCAGGACCACAGCAGAGCCCCCGCTGATGCTGATGACAGGGACCTGGGTCTGGGAGGAGATGAAGTCAAGGATCTGGGCCACGGCCTCTGTGCCCACGTTGTCCTCGAAGACGATGCCGTGGATCTTGTGGCTGGCGAGGATGTCGCAGATCTGGGTGAGGAGGGTGCTGGGGTTGGTGTTGTTGACGATGACAGTGATGGGGTGGATTTCCAGGGGCATGTCCAGGAAGCTTTGGGGGCTCAGGCGGGAGCGGATGTGCAGGGGGTAGGATGTGCCCCCGAACACCACGGCCACGTTGACCACCGGCTCCTCGGGGCCCGGCAGCAGGAAGTCTGTGAAGGCAGCCGAGCAGCCCAGCACCATCGACAGTAGCAGAGTGTGCGCCGGCGCTCTGCCCATGTCCACCGCCGCGTCCCTGCTGGCACAGGACACAGCCCCTCGCATCCAGCTGCCCACCAGGACCTTGACTCACCCCACCACTCACTGCGGCCCTCCACTCTGCTCTGGGGCATCACCAGTGTGTGTTGACCCCAGAGAAAGAGAGGACCCTCATCCTTTGGACACTCGGTGTGGTGAAGGAATGACCACAGGGTGGTATTCCCCCCCTACTGTACAGCCCAGTGTCATGTGCCTTGTCTCCTGTCCTATCAACCACTAAGCCTTCACAGACAGTCCCCTTTTCCCACTACCACCTACTCCCCATTCCACCAACACTGTCCCCCTTCCATTGCTCTCCCACCCCATCCAAAAGTCACCATATCATCCCTTCAGCCAGGGACAGAGACAGCAGCAAGAGGGGGCAGGAGAGGCTGGCAGTGCCCTGGTGCCTCTCTCTGCAGTGGACAGCCACCTTCAATATTTAAAGGCTTTGCCCTTGAAGGAGGGTTCAGCTCTTCACCCACTACGTTGAGATTTTTGCAAACCACACAGTCACCGGCGCAGTCGGTCCCCTGCCTGTCCTGCCTGTCTCCTTCCTCATCCTACCTCAGCCCCTTCTCTGGCACAAAATCCCAACCAAAGCACCTGTCTGGCTCCTTATTTTCAAGTTTCCCCTCTAGACAGCATTCTTCAGCTTTTCTCCTTCTTACCTTTACCTCCAGTGTGTGTCCCCTGCTGGCACTGCCCACCTGGCTAGGACACCACTGCACTGCGTCTCTGCCAGCTGCACCCCAAATCCAGGCTCTCAGGGGCTCTTTGGGTACCTCTTCCCTACTAAGTCCCCAATTCCCCACCGCCAGTGGGTGCCCACACTGCAGCAGGCAGGGTGACAGTCTCCCAAGGGGCACACATCCCTGCCTACAGCAATGCACCTCCATGCTGGAGCTCACCCCTTCCTCAGAGCCTACAGGCAAAATCAACCCACAGCTGGGGGCATCCAAGCCCCTCTGCACCTCATTGTCCCCAGGACTGGTGCCTCAGTGCCACTCTTGGCAGTGGGGAAGGAGCCAAGCAGCCCTGCACGGTGGCACCCGCCACGCGCCAGTGTCACTCCATGCAGCAAGGTGCCAGCTGGTGCTTGGAAACGTCACTTGCAATTAAAAGCTGCTGTTGCTTAACGTGTTCTCAGCACAGCCAGAGGAGTGTATCACTGAGTGAGTCCTGGATGGTTTTGGGGTCTAAGCTGCCCTGGGCACCTGCACCCCAACACCCCACTGTGCCGCAGTGACGGACAAACCCTCGGCACGCTGCAAAATCACTGCCGGCATGTTGGACTGAAAACGCAGGAAATAAACCCAAGGACTGCCTGGCTGGGCACCTTGCAAGAGCTGCTCAGTGTGGATTTGAGCACCTTTGAAGAGACAGGGGACACAAACTCCACACTTCCCTCCTTACCCCGTGGATACCGGGAAGGCTCAGGCACCTCTCTGGGCGCTGATGCTCACCAGGCAGTGTCTCTCTCACCCAGATGAGCAGGGGATCACCCACACCCAGCACCCACCACCACCCAGGGGGTTCACTGCACCCCCACCCCACGGCACATCGCAGCCGGCCGAGCCGCAGGAGCCACGACTGATGCCCGCAGCCAGGGCCCCTTGGCCAGAGAGGGCAGCAGGTGAGTCATGCCATGCTGGCATCGTCCCACGCTCTGGCATGGCCAGCTCAGTGGCGGGGCAGCCTGCACTGCCTGCTCCTCACTGCGAATTCCCAAGTATTTTTAGTCCCATGATAAATAATTCATCGGGAATCCGGCATCAGCTACCCGAGCAGAGAGGAAGGGGAGCAACACGCCACCCAAAACAAACAGAACTGCTCTCCCAGCAGCACTGTCCGTCTGAGCCCTCCTCAAGGACATTTCAATATACTCTGAGCCCTCATGGTGCCTGATTGAGTTTGCTCTTGCTACTCCTGGTACCTCACCCATCCCAGGCCCTTATCCTCCTCTTCCTCAACCCAGCTCTTCCCTGTGCTCAGGAACCTCTTCTAGCACTGAATAATCCAGACAGAGACCAGCAAATGCCTCTTGTGATGCCAAGCTCTGTCACCAAAGGGGTTGTCCCCCTCCTGGCTGTCACTGGGGACAGGTTTGAGGAATCTGGTTTCCCATGGACCAAGCTGCAGGTGGAAAGCATTCCCATCCCTCACAGCCAGAATGCAACGGCAGTGGCAGAGGGGAGGTGGGCATGGGCACATCACAGCGTTCAGTCAGTGCTGAGGCAACCAGGGCAATGAATTTCCATCCTTCTCAGGAATCCAGTGCCACTGGACAGAGCCAGGCTGCTCACCATAGCCCTTGGTGGCCATGGAGGAGGATGGAGGAGTTCAGGGCCAGAGAGATTGTGGCTGGTAAGGGCTCCCTGCACAGGTCGGAGCCAGGGCTGCTCCAAAATGGCTGGATTTGGGAGGCAAAGGGCAGTCAGCTCCTCCAGCCCAGCCAACACCATGCATTTCCAGCCCATTTTATCTATGACTGAGCTAGAGGGATGCCAGAAAATGCAGGGGGTTTTGGGGGGATGGCAGATTGCAGGAAAGCAGTGGAAGCTGAGGAGGAATTGAGCCCATCTCTGAGCTATTGCCAGTGCTAGGGCTGCTCCTGGGCTCAGCACAGCACAGCAGAGCCCCCACAGACTTTAAAGAAAACTCACATTTTCCAACTCCTTGTAGCAAGCACTGTGGAATTGCTTCCTTGGGAAAAGTTCTTCCCAAAAGGGAGGTTTTTCCAGCTGGGCCAAGGGCCATTGGCCAGGCTGGGGCAGGAGAAGGGTGGCCATAGCCAGGAACCTGGGTAAGGCAGTACCACCTCCTGGCAGCCTCTCCAGGGACCAAAGGACACCATGGAGCTGCTCAGTGGCTTTAGCACTTGTTTTCTGTTGCTTTGGGGCAGTTTTGAGCAGGTTAACCCCCTTCCTAGGCATAACTTCACCTGGTGCACCAAACTCAAAAAACCTCCTGCTAAAGGCACTGATCAAGACCTTACTTCTTATCAGCCCCTGAAATGTCATTTTAATGCAACAGGGAAAGTTTCTTCCTAATTTTAAAGCATCTTTTGCCCTCCCTCCCCTGTTCTAAGAGGGGGAGAGCTCATGCAGATATTTTGACCGCAGGAAAGGGAGAAATAAAATCCCAAAATACAAAATATCACTCAGGAAAGAGAAACCTTATCCCCCAAAAAAGAGCCTCCGAGCCTGAAATCAGAGTGAAAACGCAGCCTGCGCCAAGGGATGGGGAGTCGCTGCTGCTGATGGACGGAAAGGACAGAGTGAACCCGAACCTGGCAGGAACCATGAGGGGAAGAGAGGGGGCACAGGGGAGGGTACCGGGGTGTGCCAGGGCTTGTCGTTGCCCTGATGGGAACATCTCTTTGGAGCAAAGAGACGCCGATGGAGCCCCCCAGAAGGAGAGGAAGCAGCAAAACCTCCCCAGAGCGTCACTGTCCCTGTCCCCATGCAGGGGGCAGATGACTCGGGAGGGAGAAGCTCTGGCAGCCCCCGGCGCAAGCACCGTCTCCTTTCAACCTTCATCCGCCACCACCCAGCATCACCCTCCTCTTCCTCATCACCCTCCTCTTCCTCGCCCGCACCTCCGACAGCAACAGTTGCGGGCCGGGGGCTGCGGGCCGGGGCGATGCGAGGGCCCCGCACACGCACGCACCCAAACGCAGCTTAAAAAGGTCGAATATGGATTAACCAAAAATAAACGCCAAGTGTCCTGCCTGCCGCTGGGTTACGCAAGGTGGCGGGGGGGGACACAGGGCTAGTGGCACCCAGGGAGGTCTCCTCAATTTTTCCTGCCTCCCACTCCCCCAAAAGCCCCCCAGCACAGCGCCCAGGATTAAGGCTCATTTCCGTCCCGTGCCCAGATGGGGAGCGGGAGCTCTGGGGTTGCGGGGGGATGCTGAGGTAGGGGTAGATGGTCAGGGCTAACCCCCCACCCCAAAATAAACACTACCACCCCATCCCTTAAAGTTGCTGGCGGCGGTGGCGGGGCGGCAGCACGGTCCGTCCGGCCCCGGTTGCCCCCAGCCCGCCCGGTACTTACGGGACCGCCGCTGCTCGGTGCCTACATGCCCCGCAGCTCCGGTGGGACTCGTCCCACCGGGGGCTCTGCTCTTCCCAAGCCTCTCCTGCTGCGGGGCAGCCCCCCGGGGCGGGCTCGGCCCCCGCCGCGGCTGGCGGGGGGCTCCGGCGGCCGCCGTC
>VWZD01005614.1:44616-60488 GCA_013396695.1 Sakesphorus luctuosus
CTTCTGCCTACCTGCCCGGACTGCGCCTCGCTGCTGGCTGCAGGCTGCTCTGGACTGTACGCTGATACTGCCATAAGTTAACGTTTTTTCCTCCAGGAGGAAACTTGTTAGTTTTTGAGTTTTTTGTTTTTTTATCTCTGTTTGGGGAAGCGGTTTGCTCTGGTCTGTTTACATATACATATATATATATATATATACATCAGTTAAGAACAGTTATCCTTCTTGTATTAAAGTTCCTTCTTCTAAATTTGATAAAGAGTGGCGTGATTATTGTGGAGGAGGCCCCCTCCCCCGCTTGTGAGTAAACGTTTTAGTTTTTTCCCCTCAAATCTAGACAACAGTGAAACTTTTGAATCACAGGCATGTTGGTTGGAACATTCTTCAGTTAAATCAAAATTGTCATCAGCTGTGGCTCTATCTAGGTGTGATGGCAATTCCAGGCAAACCAAATTCAGTGCTACATCAGTGACTGACAAAACCAGGAGAACAACATAAGACATGCCAGTGGCTGGGAGGTGAACCCATATAAACTGAAGACAGACACAATTTTAAACATTAAACTCATATTTTTTAACAGTGAGAAGGTTTAATCACTGGAGCAAAGTTTCAACTGAAGTAATAAATGATTCATTTCTTGTTATCTTCAAACACAGACCGCTTTCCTGGCATGTATATTAACATGTATAAGCTATATATCAGTAAAGTGGAAGTTATCCTTTGCTCTGAGCAAGGATAAGGGAGAGAAATTTAATGTGTGATATAGGGAAGATCAGGGAAAATTATGCTCATTCTTTTTTCATCCTGTCTGCAAATTAATACAAAATGTATAGGGTTGTGTGCAAGAAAATGAGTGCACGATGTCTGACTTGGTCATCTTATGCTGACTGTCTCATTTGTGGGTACATATTCTGAACATCTGTATTCTTTCATTGCTTCAATAGTCACAAAGCGGCTTTACAGTGCCCCCACTGCCCTAGACTCCAAGAGAGAACTTCAGAACAAAGTACACTCTCTGCAAGAGATCAATAAGAATTTCTGTCTCCTTTTAAAAATCTCCTGAATCATAAGGTCATCCTAGTTCTGGAAATTCATTATGGATTGCTTATTTAGTATAATGACTCAGTGCCTTTCTCATCACTAAAAAAGTTCCTTCCAAAGTAATATAGTCTTGTTGGCTGGATGCTATGGAGCATTTCTGTCCTGTTTATTATGCCAATTTTTAAACATGACTTCTGAGATCCTAAAATGTGCCAGAATGGAAGTATCTGCCCAGTGATGGTTAGTGGCAACTTGCACTGGCAACAAGGTATTGTAAAATACAAGATTGATTTTAAGTATTGTCTGTAGCATTTCCCACACTAGAATCTTAAATTTTCTAGACAGGATAATAACAGCTGGTAGAATGGAAATAAATCTTTAGGTTTCTAATTCCCAGTAGTGGGCAATCTTGATATTTTCTTTCATGTTTCCTGTTAAGTTGGAAGAAAATCAAACCTAAGAAATGGCAATCTTAATTTTTAAAAATAAAGTCAAATATCTAAATATCATTAAAAAAGACACTCACTGAGACCAACTGAACCAGCTGTTGTTGCATTGTAATATTACTGAAACCAGAAATCAAAGCTCTGAAAAATCTTAAACAAAACCTCCATGAAAATTAGAATTTTCAAAGTGTTTCTATAAAGACATTAACCAGGTTTACATTGTTCTCTTCTGGTAATTTTACTAAAAATGAACTAGTTTCCTTCAGCTAAAACTATGTTTGTTCAGGCAAAAGAGAAAATAGCAATAAACTAGATTTTAATCCAGTGCAAATGGATTTAGTTCTTTTGAAGTTGAAGGATTTATCCCAATTTCTATTAGCCAAGGGTGAAGTGCAACTATTCACTACTAAAAATTGCCCAATTTTCCCACTTTTAAATGGCAGAAACTGCTTGAAAAGTACCACATTGTATTACTGTTCAAACGGCTTCTATTTCTATGTTTTGCCTCAGCAGGATCTCCTACCAATGGTATGGGCTGTGTGTTTAGCATCCAAGTGTGGCACTTTCTTTTACTTACTTCTAAGTCACTCTTTATCATCTCTTCTCTTAGCCTTTAAAGGAGATATTTGAGCCAACAAGGCACTTGTGTGCTTCAAAAACTCCCCGTAAGAGATGAAAGCAGTCCTTAAATCTTGGTAACTGAGAGAAGTTACAAAGCAAGTATAGTATTTCTCTGAATCTTGAACTATATTTTACCTCAGGATGTGTGTATGCAATGGGCTGAGCAAATCACTTCCCTGTCTGGCTTCTGATGATTTAAAGTTTAATGTTTTCTTAGCTTTCGCCTTTGTCTTTAATGTGTGTCTATGTATTTCATGAAGTTCCCATTTCTGAAGGTTTTTGTCTCCTAAGCATGTCAACTATTCAATAACAACTGCTTGAAAAGCAGCAAAGAGAGTAATTTTTCAGATCCCCTATTGGCAGGTGCTAGTAGAGGGCAGCAGTTGAGTTGAGGGTTTAATTCTCCACTTTTTCTAATTATCAAAAAGGTGCTGTGGTTTCTTCAATGGAGTTTCCTCAAACAGTTGTCAGTTTCCAATGCAGAAGAAAAGGGTTGACTGGGAAAACAAACAAACAAACAAAAAGAAACTGGGTAGTTCTCTATTATGAGTTTAGTGCAATTTCTCTATGATAAGTTCTTTGGTTAAATCTCAAATCCTGTATTCAGTTTTGGGCCCCTCACTGCAAGAAGTACATTGTGATGCTGGAGCATATCCAGAGAGGGGAAATGGAGTTGGTGAAGAGTCTGGAGTACAATTCTTATGAAGAGCAACTGAAGGAACTGGAGTTTTTTAGTCTGAAGAAAAAGAGGTTCAGAGATGAACTTATCACTCCTACAACTACCTGGAGGACCATGTAGCAAGGTGGGTGTTGGTCTCTTCTCCCAGGCAACAAGTGACAGGGCAAATGGAAGCAGCCTCAAGCTGAACCAGAGGAGGTTTAAATTAGATATTGGGTTAATTTTTTTCACAGAAAGGGTTGTAGAGCATTGGAACAGACTTCACAGGGGAGTGGTGTAGTCATCATCTCTGGAAGTGTTCAGAACATGTTTTAAAGGTGAACATGATGGTGGTGCTATTTTGACGGTTGGATTTGATGATCTTAAAGGTCTTTTCCTAATTTTATGATTCTATGATTCTGCTACTTATGAAGCAAAAATAGCTTCACCATATCAGGAGACCAGATTACCACACCCTTTTCCCATGGCATGAGTAGGTAAGAGCATTAATTAGATAACAAAAGCCTGCTTTCATATGGATTACAAATCTCAGCCTGCCAGTTATCTCACTGTCAGCAGGTATCTATGTGTAAGATACATGGCATACAAGAGTTCTTATACACAAATGAGTCCAGGACATTCATGTTCCAATCCTACTCATCCATGCATGGACTTAGATTCATATATGTACTGTAATCAACCTCAATAAAAATGAATCTCGCTGCTTATTCTGCAAAGAACATTTTAAATATATGAAGGAAGAAGAGCAGAGAGAAATTGCAATGTACTCTCCAGACCACATTTGCTAGCTAACTAATGCAAAACTTATTTTTGTACTTTGGACTTTTAGAAGGGGACAGATTTAGTAGTAGACTTAGGGCACAATAAGTGCCTGTGAGTGTCTTTGCATACATTTTTTGAGGAAACTTGTCCCTATACTTCCACTGGTGCAGTGCAGGGTCTCAGGCACACCACCTGCCAAATAAATCCTGCAGGATGTCATATGTAGAGTGTCTGTTTCCTGCTAAGCAGTGCCCTGTGACCCTTGGCAGCAGGAGCCTCTTTCCTTCAGTCTTACTGTGTTGCTTTGTGTCCTCTCTGGGTGAGAGTTGAGAGTGTAGCTCCCTTGGAAGGTCCTGGACTAAAGCCCCAGGTAGGAAGGAAATGATGTGCAGCATCTTTTCTCAGAGATAAAATGCAATTAGCCTGCAGGATGTGTGCTTAAAGGAAGCTTACAGAAAACTAGAGTCACATGACTCTGATGAAGGGTTTAAAGGCACTTGTCTCAAAAATAGGGTGGAATAAGTCAGAATGCAGGAAAGCTGCAGTTAAGTGTAGCCTTTCAGTGAAGTCCAAGCCTCAAAAGCTATCAAAAAGTACCTTTAGCCCCTATGAATTTTTACAGATAAAGTGAAAGTAATGTATTTCCTTTCTTTGCAAATGAAGTCATAAAAACTGCAGATCTAAACTGTGCAGTTATATTATTTTGAAGATGTAGAATAACAACTATGTTTATCATAATACATCTTGATATACTGTGCCATGTCTGCATACTATTTTCAGAAAGAGGAAGTAAAGGTAGGTTTGAATCTGTTTAGAATTTTTATGTTTTATTGGTATCCAGGATTTTCAGTATCAAATCTGTATTTTTCAGTTTCAAATCTAGTATAATGAGTTTACGGCTTTAATAAAGTTAAACTACTCTTATTTATGTGGTCCTTCTGTAATTCAAGAAGATATTCATTTTCTATGTTGATAATTTAAATAGGAAAAATTTATCTTACTAGATATGTATGTAGTTCTGGTGCTCTTACGTATTTGGTTTAGTCAACTTTATGAAAGGGACACTATAGGTAGACAAGAGACAGAATATTTGAATAATAACATAATAAAAATACAGGGGAGGAGCTAAATTGAGTAAACTGACTTCCCAGAAAGTCACCTTAATAAGTTTCATAAAATGACTTACAGAAGAGTGACTTTCCCAGAAGGTCACTTACTAAGTTCATTTCACCAGGGTTATTGTTAGCAATTTTGAAATTTCTTTTGAACAGACAACTTAAATATAATGTCAAAATTTAAAGTAATGGCCACAGCTTTGTAAACAGGAAAAGTCTGGTCTAGTATCACATTATAATGTAATTTTGGTTAATTATATCACAAATAGAATTTTGGTGATAAAAATGATAAATATATAACAATGAGGGACATAAAAGTGATTACAAAACATTTTTATCCAGTAAGATCTATGTTTGTTTACATCAGTGTGGAATCATTTTAGTTCTGCTCTCCCTCTTCTTTCTCTCGTTGTGAAACAGAGAGAACAGATATTTAAACAGCATGTAATAAAAGTATCTCCCAGCAATGGGTTCAATCATCTTTTCAGGGATTTTCTGATACCAATACTATTCAGATAGATATGTGCCACATTTTCTTAGACAGATGAGAAAAGTCAAATTAAAATTATACCTGATTATTTACAAGACCTAAGTAGAGCAGAGTTGTTCCCAGTGGACCCCCGTTTCCTCTGCGGGTTCATGTTATGATTAGTGCAAGGTTGGACAGCAGCCATCATCTCTTCAGGAAACTGAGGTGACCAGCCACTGACCGCGGTGTGCTCTCTCCCTCATAGCAGATCAAGAGCCATTCTGATTTGCTTGTAGCTTCCTTGTCAGGATGTAATGATACATCCAAGCCATGAGCCATTTCCTTCGATTGCACCTCCTCTGCTAGTGGTTGGCTAGATAAGGGATATTGTATAGCTTCCCAATCTCTTTGATGAACACAATTTATCAAAGGGACATCCTACCCTTCCTTGTGCAAGTAGGACTATGTGGTGCTGTGTACGTGCTCCCAGTCATGGGACACTGAACTGTCCAGGCAGTTCTGCTCCTGCTAAAAAAATGCCTAGTAGTGGTAAAGCATAAGCACAGCTCCCAGACTTGGCACCAGCAAGAATCCACAGTAATTTTTTTATTAGAATTCATGTAGTCCTTGGTCCCTAAAAGTTTTGTCATAGCTGGCCTAGATATCTTAGGTCTACGCTTGCTTATTCACAGCTACTAAAAATTTATTCCCTTCAGTGATCACAGTTGCTCATATAAAAAATGGCTCTGAAGTTAAATGAAGGTGGCATACAGGCACAGATACCATGCTGCATGACAATGAACAGAAAAGGTAACCTGTCTGCAAAATTTACAGTTTAAAACTAGTGGCTCCAAAATTTATTTTTGCAGCCTACTCCCATTTCCATTGGTAGTAGATGGTGTACAGCCTCTGTTCTATTCATGGAATATGGATTGTGATACCCACTTGAGAAGTACATGAGACAGCATCTAGGTCTAGGCAAGGGAGGAGACTCTGGAAAGACATTGGTTAGCAGAAGACACAGGCCGTCTTATGGGTGTGAGGATATTTTCAAGGTTCTAACTGTTTATTTTGGCAAAGGAGTCTTTAAGGAGGAAGTTTTGCTTTGGGGCTCTTTTTTCTTTGCTTTGATTTTTTTTTTTTTTGGTGGTTGGTTTGGTTTGGTTTTGTTTTTTTTGTTTTGGGTTTTGGGTTTTTTTCCCCAAGGAGTTTCCCAAGGAAAGGCTGTCTGAGAAATGACAATTTTGGGAGTAGCTGGGAGCACAAGTGACTGAAAATAGATCACAATCACAGGAAATGAGAAGGAAATTTCATGTGAAACTTTATCATTAAAGAAAAATAAACTTTTTAGAGTAATGTGGCTGAATTCTCATCTCCACATTTCTCTTGCTCTTTACACAGGAGAGAAGTGAGATGCTGTAAAGGCAGCCAGAGCTGTATCCCAGTGAGGAGGCAGTGGAATCAAGTTTAGAAGATAAACTGTCTGTTGTGGCTAAATGATACAGAGAAGAAGGGGAAAGGAGGAGAAACAGAGGAGAAAATGAGGATTATTACTTAAACGACTAGGAAGTTGATTAACTTACAATTCTANTCATTATGTTCTGAACATGTGAAACAAAAAAAAAAAGAAAGAATTAAAGCGGAGAATGAAAAATAGTACCTTTCAATGCTCAAAAACTGCTGATGATAACATCTAATCCTCAAACTAAAAGTAGGCAGATGGTTGTGGATACAACCAATTAAACAACTGGTTTTGGTAGTGTAAAACTAAAAATACTTTCATAAATGATGCAAACTGTGTTTCATGAAGCAGAAACAGAATTGGGTTTTTTCCTATATTGAAAGGAAACAGTGTTTACTAGCATATTACAAGACTTGCCAATCATCTAATCATCTCTATTACTAAATAGATATATTATTGAATCTCAAGATTTATTATCCTGCCTGTTGATACTGAAAAAACTATTTTCTGACATTTTTTGCTCACATTTTATTCTTTTTTTTTCTCCTTTGGAAATATACTTTTAATATTTTCTGAAGTTGATATTACTCTCAAAACCAGCACATACGTTATGATAATATAAAAATGGAACAGGCCACAATTAGATGATAATTCCTTTACACTTAATGACAGCTCAGCATGCTTTGATTTCCCTTATCTAAATTTTTCTATACCTGAAAATCTTGTAATTATTTCTGTAAAGGTTTTAATGATAATACTCATGAGAAGATCTGGCACACAGGCAACAGATATAAGGAAGCTCACATAACTAAGGTTTGAGATTTGTTTCTCCTTTCTATTCAAATAGAAGGCAGTCAGGAGAGGTTTCATTTGGCATGGTAAAACAGTAAGATTCTGAAAACTTGGGTTCTAAGGCCATGAAGCCCCAAGCCCATGAAGCTCTGGGACATACACTTAATGTTAAGTTCTGGGACCAGGTTAGAGCCAATGGTACCACTGACTTAAGCAAAAATAAATGCTCAAGTGACCTACTGGGTAAGAGTCAATATCTTGTCCAGAGAAGTTGTGGATGCCCAGTCTCTACAAGAGTTCAAGTCCAGATTAGATGGGGCTTTGAACAATCTGGTCTAGTAAAAGGAATCCATGACCATGGCAGAGGGTTTGGAACTAGAGGATCTTTGAGGTCCCTTTGAACCCAAACCACTCTATGATTCTGTGTTTATTTTCTTCTTACAAAATTGAGCTTCTTAGATCAGGATTTAACAGTATATGCAAATAAAAGTCTAAAATTCCATCCTAACACAAGTACACCTTTCACAGCAGTTTATTTCTACTTTTTAGTCCGAGAGGTTAAGATAGGTAAAATATTCAGCATTTTTAACTACCTATGACTGCACAAAATCCTGAAAAATCTCCGTCTTAAAACTTGACAAATGCACAGTCTCGGCCTAAAACTCCCACACTGTCCAGTCCCAGCCTTCAGGCAGCTGCAAGGATATATTCCCTGTAAATGCAGCAGTCTTTGATACAGACTGTTCATATAGAGAGACTGCTTTGAATTTCTTTGTAGACTAAGTTAGTTCTCTTCAGAGATATGGAGGAACTGAAACAGGGGTATATGAGATACTCTTTGAGTGCTCTGGTCCTCATTTCTGTGTGTACGCTGAGATATCCTGTAGGCTGAATAGTGATAAATGCTAATTGGATGTAATGATCAGGTGGCAGAGATTATTTTATCCTCCACTGAAAAGTTTGAGCTGGTTGAAATTGAACTGCTAGAAATTAAAGACTGTTGTGATTGTCACTTAGTATGTGCACGTTCTTATATTCTATTTTCTTATGGTAACAAAGGAAAGACACATGAGGGGATACTTCCTGTACCTGAAATTTAACTTCTATATGTTTCATAATCCCTCTTTTTTTGCTTATACCATTCCTGAAGTTGTTTTATTTTATGCATTGTTGACACCATCCAAGTTTGAAAGAAATCCAGTTTTGAATTTTTCTGACAATTCCAAACCTGATTTTTATTTTGAACAAAGTGATGGATGAATTTTAGCTTATACAGAATTTTCATTGAATTCCACTACCAATATTATATGTATTTTTATCATGTCAACTCATCTTCCTACTATCTTCAGTATAAATCCATGTAATGTAGGTCTCTTCTCCAATTATGCAAAGTTAGGAAAAAAGTTTTGAGAATACTAAGGTGTCTTGGGGGTTATCCATCCCCTGTTTTTGCATAGATATCCCTTGGAGACCTGCTAAAGAAAAGGTTCATAAATGATATGGCCATGAATCACCTCTCTGTGGTTCAGGCAGACATATACAACTGGAGGTTTAGGTTAGATGTCCGGTAAAGGTTTTTTTATCCAGAGGGTGGTTGGGCAATGGAACAGTAAGCACTGAGAATAAGAATCATAGCATCATAGAATACACTGAATTGGAAGGCACTCATAAGAATCAAGTCCAGCTACTGGCCCTGTGTAGGACAACCCAAGAATCACACCATATGCCTGAGAGTATTGTCCAAAAGCTCCTCAAACTCAGACTGGCCTGGTGCTCTGATCACTTCCCAGCTGTATCACCTCCCAAGATCTTGCCCACCCTCAGCCTACTGGTGAGGGGGAAATGCTGGAGAGACAGAACTGATGCTGTGCCGGCACTACTCAGCAGCTGCCAAAACACGGGTGTGTTGCCAACACCTTTCTAGCCACCAAGCACAGCAGTGGGAGTGCAGCCATGGGAAAAATAAACTCCTCCTCCTCCAGACCCAATACAAGCATTTTCACAATTTTTGCTCTTACTATCTACATTCAGGATTTATAAATGTTGACATATAATCCTTAAAATAAACATCTTCTATTGAGAAGTCCAGATACTCAATTACTTGAAAGACAGATGGAAAGAATTTGAAAGAAACACATCTAGAAGGAGAGATATACTAGGACAGTCTAAGTGCTAAAGGACAGTTGACAGAAAAAAGGATGAGCCCTCTTTCCATTTGGAGGGAAACATGTGATCAGGAAGCTATTGCAATAGGTGCAGTTTTAAACAAAAGCATAAGAGCCTCTCAGGTCACCACATAAATTTCTTTTTTTTGAATAAACTGAGAGAAGTAGCTTTAATGGCTTTGGAAGGATCATGCTGAAAATCAGAGAAACAAGGACTATATCCTAGCATATGTCTCTGTGGATACAGCACATCTATTTTAGTTAAGCTCTCTTGCTCCATATTTTGGTTATTTTCCCATTTAAGACCATAGTTAAATACATTGCATTGAAGCAATCCACAGTAATGTTAGTGACAGACTCCAGTACTGGAATGTTTACTTATAAAAACAACCAAGAGGTTGCCATGGTAGTTTTTGATTTCAGCTGCAAGTCTAATCAGAATTAGTCTGTTTTCTTTCAACTTCTCTCCTTTCTCCTCGTCCTCCCCACTCACAATGATTCACTTCTGATCATCATACAGCAGAAAAAACCTGCAGGATTGCCTTGAAAAGAGCTTTCAATTGCTTGATGAAATTGTATTTTATTAAAATACATTGTGCTCAAGATTCAGCAGTAATGGGTGGTAGGTATTAAACAACAGTTAAACTCATTCACAGAACATTGATAAGATCCTGCAATCCCAACAGAGTCATTATGAAAAACTCTTGAACATATTATCTTATGAGTATCATAGCCATGTATAGTACACTGTCATACAAGAAGCTGTAGCAAAGAACTGGCTCTTCAAAAACTAATTTCAGGGCAAACAAGCTGAAAAAACAAAGTGAATGAGATATGAAGACAGACAAAACGGTATATATCTGTTTTAAAAAATTGTTATTCAAATCTCGGAACAACAAATAAAATAAAAACAGGACCAGTGTAAGCAAGAGAGAAACAGGCTCTTTCCAGTGGTGTCCAGTGATGGGACCAGAGGCAATGGACACAAACTGAAAGACAGGACATTCCCTCTGAACATTAGAAAACCCTTTTTTACTTTGACAATGACTAAACACTGACACAGATTGTAAAGGGAGACTGTGCAGTCTTCATTCTTGGAAGTCATCAAAAACCATCTGGACACAGTCCTGGGCAGCCTACTCAAGCAAGGGGCTGTACAAGGTGATCTCCAAAGGTCCCTTCCAGGCTCCACCATTCTATAGTTCACAAAATCTGAGCTAAAGATGCTACAACAGAATGCACAATGTGAAAGTAATGCAAGATTTCTGCTGGGGTTTTTTGTTTTTGTTGTTCATGTTCCCTGTCACAGAATTGTAAGTGAAATTTTCCCTTAGAAAATATTATTTAATTTGGAACAATTTTTGTAGGATGTACTGACATAAAGAACAGTGCTTAGCTGTTTAGAATAAACAGTAGTACTTTCAGTTTACCATACAGAATAGGCTGTATATTAAGCTAATGCTAATATTTGCTACTGCAATGTTTATTCCACTAAAGCATTATAATTTTGTTCATTCAGTCTGGTTGCCAACATTTTTTATTTTGAATTGGGTCCTATATACTTGGCTCTTCACAGGTCATTTTGGTAAGATGAACCATATTAATCTAAGTGTTTTATCTATTTATATGTGTATATGCACTCTGGTCCTGCAAACATCCAAATTTTCAATGTCCTTTTTTTATTAACCTTAGTCCAATTCTTTGTTCTTACATATTTTCTTCCAAAGTCTCTCTGTTCAACTCACAGAATAGTTAGTCTATTAATGCAAAATACATTCTGTGTACAGAAAAGGTTCCTTTTGGCTCCCTCACTCCTGCAATGTCAACAAGCGCTTGGGCATACAGGTAAATTATTTTGCTACCAGAGAAGTAATTCTTTGCATGTTGTCATCTTTCTTTCATTTCTTCATCCTTTTTATTTCCAGAGATCTCTGACTAAGCCTATCAACCTCCACACTTTCCATTTTATTTTTAAAATAAATCACTGATTAATTTTCCTCCTGCCATTCAGCAGTAAGAGAGGGAAACACATGAAATAGAATTGCATTTCATCCTGATCTCTTCTTCTAACTAGTCTTTCTTAGTGATTGACTGTACTTTTTCTTAAATTTCACTATGACTTTTCTCTGTCTTGAATGTCTCCTCTGTTCCATTTCTGTGGTTTTTTTAAAGGTCTTCCCTTCGCAATTTCTGTTTCATTTTAAGGTTTTGTCTCCACTGAATTTCTTTATGTTGTCTCCTCATCCTAAGGATTCCTCCCATCTGAACCCCACTGAATACTGATTTGCTAAAGGATAAAGAGAATAATACTACTGGCCTGCCTTATTCTCTTACTATTGTGGGCCCTGCTGTCCCTTGAGCCCACAGGCACCTACCACCACAAGAATCACATGTTCAGCAATTTCTGTGTTGAAGGTTTTGGGGAGCCAAAGCCATGATAACGCAAATATTAGGATAATGTATGTAGCTAATTATTTTACTTGTTACAGTAATGATTATATTTACTTTTAAGAGTAACATTTCAGGAAAACACGCCTTTTTAAGCTAGCTTTTTCAGAAATGGAATCTGTGTTTAACTTCAAAGAAATTAAGGGAAGGAGCAAATTGTATCAAAGCTCAGGTGCGAAAACGCGGCAGCTATTTGTCTCTAGCTTGTACATCTGTTCTTTTTCAAATTCTTAATCTCGGGCTTTGCCAGTGCCAAAGCATAATTTTTATTTTCTGGAAATTTTCTATTTTCCAGCTGTAATTGCAGTTTTTCTAGTACTTTTACCAAGTATTAATCAAGATAGCTCTAATATTACTGTGAATTGATTCATCAGGTTTCCAACCCAGACAGCAAAAACACAGCCTTCATTGGATTTGTGTCTGGGCTTAGTCTCTAATGTCTTCAGTATGTAATTTTTTTATTTCCTTCTCTATTTCTTGTGCTGCTGGTGTTCCTGCTCACTAAAGCATTTATATCTGCACAGTTATGTCTTGTCTGCCTTTTTTTAATGTGCTGGTAATCTCAAATGGGACTCCACACCTTTAGTTTCATCAGCAAACAGCACAGGCTGATACACATGACCGTAATCTGAGATCCAAAGTCAGATTTTATTTTAAAAGAATCCTGAAGCCACTCAGCCTAAGCTTTTTTAATTCTCCATATGTGATCCCTCTGCACCCTGTAGATCTCCTCTGCAATTTTTGAATAAAATAATATTACTGACTTTTAAAGTAAAATTTCAAATAGAAAAATAGTATTTTTTTCATTTAGCAAAAAAAAAATGTTAACCTTCCTATCGTTAAGTTTTCCCTTTTTTGGAGATTTCTCTTTTATTTTAGGCAATGTGTCATTTCATGTCTTATTTCTCATTTCCTTTTCGTGTGTGTGTGCATGTGTGTCAAACACCAAGAGGGTTTTTTCTCCTTAAACTAAGGAGTTCTGCAAGATTTTTAGTATCTCAGGATGTAGAGTACCCTGAATACCCTCATATGCTTGAAACAAACTGCTAATTCAACTTAATTTTACTAGGATCAAAACAGTTTGCTGTGTTTTGGTGGGTTTACATTTTGGTTTGGTTTGGTTTTGGCGGTTTTTTTCCCAGAATGAAAAAGGAGAATGTACTCTATGATGTCTTATGGTAGATGAAGTGCATGTCTTCATGTTAACAAAGCAGTTGCAGCTGGTATGTGCTAAGTAAAACCAGCATAAAAAGACCCTGAAAATGTAACCTGTGACTACCTCATGCATTACTTCTGCAATTTACTGCATTTCAAAATGTAAGCTCTGTGATTAATCTGATTGCATACATTTGTCATTTTTTGCAGCAGATTTTTCTACAACATGCTTTAGTGAGCAATGGGCAATAATTTCCTCAAGAAAATCCTGGGCAGGAAATCAGACCATAAAATGGTGTCTCCCAGACACAAAATCTGAGCTATATTTTAAAGGAATCTCTCAGCAGAGTGTTAATAAGAGATACAAATAAGGCTTTGCAAGATTTGCTTCTGAACATAAGGCTTTGGAAAGCTGTCAAACACTTGAAAACACAGGAATAAATATATTCCTTCTTCATTATTTTTAGGCCCTTCTCAGATTCTTAAGTAATGAAAAATATGTGCCATAGTATGTGCTCAAACTGTGCCAAATATCATATCAAGCAATGGCAGGGCATGTTCCTGCACAGTAATTGGGCCAGTCATTGGGAATTATTTCCAACGAATTGACAGCATGTAAATTCATTAGAAAAACTCTCAACCACATTATTAGTTGCTTGAATTGCTGCAATGTGAGAAATTCACCACATAACTTTAACATTCAGTCATACTCACTTTTTTATGTTAGTTTTTTCAGTAAGGAAAGTAGCAATGCAATTGGCACTAGGTGCCTGTTTTAAAATGTTTGTAGATATTCACTCCAAATTAAAAAAAAAATCAGTGATATCTGCTTTTTATAAATACACTACTGTGTCAGTTTATTGGCAGAAACATTTGCAAAACTAATGGTTTAAGCAAACACTAGAGACTATTTTCAAGAGAATGTTGATCTTAGAACTGCTTAAAATTGCTTTTTAAGCATATATTCCATGCTGATCCATCCAGTGAACAAAAAAACAAAATACTGGTTTTCAAGCAAGGTTCGTGTTTTCAGATTTAATTACTTGCTGAAAACTGTTTATGAATATTTACTAAGTTATTCAGTAAGCCATTTTAAATCTTGGAATAATTACAAAATCCTCTAAGCCAGCTGATACATTCAGTGACTGACAGGATGTCACTTTATCTTGATTTGTCATTGAGAGGATCAAGGGCCAGCTGGTATTGTGTGGGAACAGAAGACATGGTCTGGAAAAAAGAGAACTGTGTCAAAGTAGAGGTTAATCATCTTCTCCTCTACAGAGACAGGAGCATAACAATACATTAATTCTGATTTTTCACACTTTCACCTCCTTTCTACAATATTTCATCAAGCCCTCAGATGAGCTTGGGCTGTGGCACTGAAACACTGTGAGCCTTCTGCATGTCAGAAAAGTCTTCCAGGGACTTGTACCATGAAACTGGAGCTGTTACCCTGCAGAACTCCTACTCACCCTGCAGAGCTCATGTGCCAGGAGCAGTGGTGGTGGTGTTTCCATACTAGAACAGGCAACATTTTAAAGACCTTTCCTACCCTCAGAGTCATGGAAATGCAGCTAAATAGGTCAGTCTTTAATCCAACCTCCCCTGTCTAGCAAGGACATGGCCTCTCCAAAGAGTGGTGCTATCTGCTACGCATACACATAAAATTATTCAGTCACAGCCAAGTCAAGTTGAGAAGTGGGACAGTCCATACCATAAAACTCAGATTCTACCTATGTTCTTCTTTAATAAACTTATTTTTGTGACAGTTAGATATACTGAAGGTGAAATATGATTTTGGTTATTTATCAAAAGCAAAGTTTGTAGTTTGTCTTTGCCCCTGGACTGTCACAATACTGAGGGATGTCATATAAATAAATTCTAAATAAGATATTGAATCTTATGAAAGCTGAAAATTAATCTAGAAAGCCAGCTATTCTCTGCATCATAAAGGACAGGCTGATGAAAAGTCACTAAGTCACCATAAAAGTGCTAAAAGACTGGACTACGGAATCAAGAACACTTTTTATAGTTGTTACATAATTTATGTGGTTAAAGATCACACCGTGTTGCTGATACTCCCAAAGAAATCAAACACATTCAATCACTCATATTCACTCAGTTCATTAATAACAGCTCTCTCATTTTATTTTCCTTCCAAATGTTAGCACTTGTTGCAAAAGCCTTCATGCAAGGTTGTGCTGTTTGAAGTTTTATGACATTTGACGTGTTTTACTTAGTGTAGGTGAAAATCTGTATGCTGATATTTAGACTTCACAATCAACTTCTAATTGAGAGTCTTTGTTTGAATTCATCTTTAATTTTTTGAGCACCTGTTTGAAATCTGTAATCTTACTTTGAACTATTATGATTTCTGTGTTTGTTTCTCACCTTTGAAGGGAATATCTCTTCTATTCACAACTCACCTGCAGGCAAGCTGTTCTGTGTTCCTTCTCTTTCTCATTTGCTTGCCAGGCATTACACTTTGAAAATTTAGCTGCTTCAGCCCCCATTGCAACTTCCTTTCTCCTCCTTGCCATGACAAATAAAATTGAACTCTGATTTGAACTGTCAAATTAAATTATAACTGAACACATACTATTTTCTTGTGATTTAAAATATTCCATTAAATAAAGGAAGGAAAAAATTCTAGTATTCTTGAAATCTTATATCTCTTGTCCAATGTCTGAAGAATCACATCGTTTTGGCAGTGATTGTAT